>JAVANC010000024.1:25055323-25287823 GCA_033319125.1 Parnassius glacialis | reverse complement strand
TCGAACTTTTACCATTAAGATAAATCCTAGGTTTTACTGGAAAATCTTAGGATTTGCCGTAGTTCGAGCTTTTACAGTAACATATACAGGGTAATTTTTAATTCACTGAAGACCTTTTGGGATTATATTATTTACATCATAACAATAACATCTGTAAGAAAAAAAAATATATTTCTTCAATTTATATTTTCATACAAAAATAAAAATATTTTAATTGAACCTTCTAAATGGCAATAGCCCTAGTTAGCAAAAGAAAGCGCGTGGCGGGATAGGGGTGGAGGGGTGTGGGAGGCGGCGCTTGCTCATTTGAACTTGACCTAATTACCTGTGTCGTCAGTCGCCTTTGGCTTTGGTGCGCCCGCGACGTTTCTCCTTCCGTTGTGAGATTAGGTAATATCGCGAACGTTACGTTGTTACATTTTGTAACTTGTTACTAACTGCTAAACGAGCTAACATTTTATGGACTGATGAAGCAACATTTGGCAGAATAGGATTATTTAATTCGCACAATGAACACTTGTGGTGCTAAGAAAATCCACATGAACTAAGACCGCATAGCTTTCTTGCTTTTATAGAAATATTAAACGGTGAAAGCTATCATACTTTTCTCACCGACACGCTGCCAGAGTTATTAAAGGACATACCACTTGCATCTCTACGCAATATGTATTACCAACATGACGGGGCGCCGGCGCACTAAGCTCGCCAAGTTCCTTAACTTTTTATTTAAACAGAGAATACCCTGGTTACTGAATCGGTCGTGACGGGGCTTGTGCATGGCCTCCCAGATCGCCAGATATCACACCAATGGATTTTTATTTGTGGGGGCATGTAAAGACATTAGTGTATACTGGTCGCGCATTCGAAACCCGTGACATGTTGAAAGAAAAAAATAATTCGGGTATTCGATCAAATCAAAATGAATCATCAAGTATTATCTCGTGTCAGTGAACGGTTAAGTTTTAGGTGTCACCTATGTATAGAATGTGGAGGTGATTATTTTGAACGCATGTGCGCGATACTCACCGCCATCCGCGGACAAGTACCTAGGTAAGTCTAATTTTTAAATTTGTATTTTATAATTTTTATTGAACCATTATAACTTAATATCTTTATTCAATTACTGTTAATTTGTATTAATCATTATAAATATTTTATTGTAATATTTGTAATTATATTAACCTGCATCCATTTTTAAATACAACTTACGTTAAATAAAAAAAATAGTTGATAATACTCATTTAATTTGCACGTGCTGCTAACATCGATCACCAAATCGATGGCTGCAAACCGAAAGGCGCAGGCGGCGCTTTTGATGACAATGACACCTGTGTCGACGTCATAATATACCTTTGGCTTGGCCTTGGGCCGCTGCATGTGCGACGTAGAGGCGTTGCTAGCAAACAGTATTCGTAAAAAAAAGTACCAAAATGTCTTTTAAAGAATGTCTATTAATTCATAAAGAAATTAATAAAATAATCAAATAGTTCATGAAATGGCTTTATGCAAAATAAAGAAGTATATGAAAAGTTAATGTAGTCATTTAAAGTAGCGCCCTGGTGCAATAGGCACAGTGATGAATGGTTTAGTAGGCACTCGCAACGGCACTATCAGCTGAGCGCGGGCGTCGACCGGCCCGGCGGTCATACTTATTATAAATTTTAATATTTGTGATTTTTTTTTGAATGTCATTTGCTTATTTAATTATGTTTAATGATTTCAACACAATGTGTGATACTGATATCAAGTGTTAAATAAATAAGGCATTTTCTTTGACGATTTATTCTGACGTTGTTTATGTACTACAAAATACAGACTTAAAAGGAGCCAGACATGACAACAAACACTTAAAAGTAGTTTTTTCGTAAATGTATTATATTCTGTAAAGAGTGATCTCGCTAAAATTGTTTGTAATGATGTAACCAATATATTCCCAAAAGGTCTTTAGTAAATTAAAAATGACCCTGTATATCTAATCACAAAAATGAAGACCAAGTTTCACCAAGTGACAACCATCGCAAGTGTAAATTATAAACAGTTTTTCATCGAAACAATCATTGTTTAAGATTAATTTCGGAAAGAGTATAATCAGTACGTTTTAACATGTTTCAGCACCCTTATCACTTTAGCCTATGTTCCTCGATTCCATAGAGTTTTCTCGTATTATATCTGTCGCGTTAAAACCTAAGTAGGTAGTTTGTATTTTATCAGTGTTCACTAAATGACATAATTGTAATCAGAAGAGCATTAAAATAAATACTCAGAACGTTTGACTTAATTTTTTAAGGCACCTATTAACAAATCTTGACCGAACCTCTGGAGCAAAAAATGAGAATATAGTTTTCTTGATGGTAATTTAGGGTAGGTGAGCCGCCATCACTGCTGCATGCATCAAACATACTTGTGAATAGGTGCTGCTTATGAGAACTGGTATGGTCGGGTTTACAATACACTTAATAGCTTCAATTTTCTTTATTTCTTGTTGTAAAATTTTATTACAGAACACAGTTTAATGTTTTTATGGCAATGAAAAACATAGAAAATTATAAAAATTCATATTATTAACAAGCAAATATAAATCTTTTTCCGGAATAATTTACGAACGCATACACTAACTTACTAAAATTAACGTAAGGTTCCAGATGAAATGGATAACGGTATAACCATCAATATTCAAACAAGATATACAATCTCCAGATTGGCTATTAGAAGCTGCGTCATTAGTGCGCAAAATCGATTGTCAATCAACTTTTTCTTAATAGAATTGGGGTGACAAGCGAGCACACAGTCCACCCGATGGCAAGTGGTTGCTTTGGCCCATAGATATCTACATCTATCTTCGTTTGCGACTTAAAATGCAGATGCGTTGTCAGTCGTGAGGACTAAGATAGAATGCCTCTTTTCCAGTAAATTAGGTTTCCGTTTCTCTACACTCACCATACGAAACACAGCAGCATTAAGCTGCTATTTTGCGCTGGTATTCTGTGAGAGCGTGGTCCCTTCCCGGTCGAGCCTAACTATACTGTTAATATAGCTGCAGCATGGCTCTACCACGTAAAAAAATAGCCACTTGCCAAATTTTTGTCAATTAAGGGCAGAACCGATGATGGGAGAGCCCAAGTTTGCAAAGTTTTGATTAAGGCTAACCTGGCAGTGTTGCAGGGTGTTGTTATGGCTGCAAAGACAAGGTTAGACAATTAACAGGCTGTTAGGGTAAGAGACAGAAAAAGGACGCTATTGAAATAGTACTGTAGTCTTCTACTACTAATAGTACTGTAGGTTCCTACACGTGATAGACTATAGTATTATTTCTTAAAATATTTAAAATAACATTAATAAAACTTTGAAATAAAATAGAGTACTTTGCGTCAAAACAAAAAATACTCAGACCGGCGACGGGCAGGAGAGTTTGTACCCTGCTGCCCGTCTATAATACCAGATGTCTTAAACCTTGTGGTTTAAGACATCTGGTATTGCCAATCCAACTGCTAAACGTGAAGATTAATGTACTCGTAAATGCTTTTTACATCGGGAGAGGCCCGTGTCTAACAGTGGTGTTATACGGTCTGATGATGAAGAAGAAAAGGAAATAAAATAAAGATAGTTAAAAATTATACCTACGAAGTTTTTTTCCCTTTTTCTTCCCCGAACGTATTCCGAGTAGTTGGCTGCTATTTGAACTCTGCCTATCTCCTCAGAGATTACAGGCGAAGCGCTATGTTTTTTTATTGTGTTAAAGTCTTTAAAATTTCTTAGTCTAAAATTGTGTGGTGGGTAATATTGATGTTCGTGTAAGCGACATATATTAGGAAACGGTAATGCAGTAAATTTAGCACGATAATTTACCTTTAACATGTTAATTTCGAAGTCAGTAGAAGCTTGACTAAACCTCGGTATGTAATCAATTCACTGAAGCTCAAAAATAATAAATTAAAATATATTTTCGTAATATTTTACAAGTATAAAGTATAAAAAATCTCAATTTCATATTGGTTTATTTTGAATATCTCTGTAAAAAATAAGATAATCTATACGTAAACATAAAATTGCGGTGTCTGTCTGTAATATCGGAATAACTGCCGTATATTCAGCTAAGGAAGTTATTGGCATGACATTAAGACACGAATACCATTTTTTTAATTTTGTATGTCTGTCTGTCCAGGCTAAGTTGATGATTCTATTTTTTTTAAATATTGAAAGTTTCATTAATAGAACGCTGTAATTAATATAAATTAATAGGTGAAGCTAAAGCGGGTCGCTGTTACAATATAATGGCACTGATAGTATTTTTATAAGTATTTGATTAATCCTTCGAAAGCCTTCAAAAGCAACTTTATTTTAATCTGATCATGGCTGATATTCCCCACTATGATCCAACCTATGGGAAAAGCCTATGTTCAGCAGTCGACAATTGATAGGCTGTAATGGTAATCAGATCATTTTGTCGGAATATAAAGGAAAAATGCCATCTCATTCTCTAAGTTCCGATCTCACTAGCATACGGTGCATTTTGTTTATTAAAAGAGGCTCTGGCTAACAATTGAAGGGACTAATTTAACTTAATCTTCTTCCTTAGTTCATGAAAAATACATTTCTGTATATGGGTCACTTTTGGCAGAGGGAGTTGATGTCGTAGTTCCAGGTGTCTCGCGCCTTTGACGGTGCTACGAGTATCTTACCATTTAAGCTATTTTACGATGGAAACGTAAGGGTTATACCGCCATCTATCTAAAATTAGATCATCATTTTATCATCATCATCATTCATCAAATTAGGTCATATTTTCAGTTATCTAAGTCAATTTGTATTGAAAATTATAGGATGCGTGAGAGAAAAACAAAAAATATAAAATTAAACATTATTAACTTTCTGCTCTGCCTATATAAATTTCAAAGTACTCGTTTGCATTTTAAATATTATGCTTAAAAATACAAGACTATTCAAACGGAAGTTATTTTAACTTACATACATACATACATATAATCACGCCTCTTTCCCGTAGGGGTAGGCAGAGACCACTTCTTTCCACTGCTACGATCCTTACATACTTGTTTCGCAATATCCACTTTCATTATTCCCTTCATACATGCTCTTCGGTTTAGGGTACTCTTGACCTGGTCTTTTTTCAAGACGTCCCTGATTTGATCTAGAAACGTCCGCCTAGATCTACCCCTTCCAACACTTTCATTCACACTCGCCTTATACACCTTTTTCGTCAAACGTTCTTCATTCAATCTCGACATGGCCAAACAACCTCAGCATACCTTTCTCAATTTTTGTCACTACATCTTCTTTCAGCCCACAACGTTTCCTTATCTCACTATTTCTGATCCTGTCACTAAGTTTAACTCCTATCATACTCCTTAACGCTCTCATCTCAACTGCATTTATTTTGCTTTCATGTTTCTTCTACCATACCCAACTTTCACTTCCGTACATGAGTGTCGCAACCAACACCCCCTCATGCACGGTCAAACGAGCCTTGTTAGACACCTTCCGACTGCTCAAAAAGGAGTGCATAGCTCCATTCCCCATGTTTCCTGCATTCACTCTTCTTTCGATATCACTCTCACTCTTTCCATCTCTTGTAAACTTTGAACCCAGATACACAAATTCCTTCACCTGTTCAATTCATTTATCTCCAATCACGATATTGCAGTCTGTCACTGCCTCATCTCTTTCAAACACCATCACTTTCGTCTTATTTACATTCATCTTCATTCCCTTTCTAACAAAAACTCCACTCAAAGCAGTTACCATCTCCTGCAACTCCTCGGCCGAAGACGCAAGAAATACTTGGTCAGCAGCTTAGAGAAAACATTTGACGAGTAACTCATTCATTCTCAACCCACTTTCATTCTCTTTTAAATCTGTCTAGCAATTGTCCATGAACAGATTAAACAGCCACGGTGACGCTACACATCCCTTTTTTTTTTTTTTTTTTTTTGCGGATGGAAAATCATCAAATGACGCCTTTCGCTCTGGGTGGAGCGGAAGGGAGTGTCAGACTTTTACTGACTAAAAACCATCCGTGTTCCTTCAGTGCCCTTACGTTCCGGAGCCGCGGTATCTCTTTCGAACAGCCCGCAGCCCCGGCAGGCGTCGGCCCTTGCGGGCCCCTTCACGCTGCTGACAGCTCTTTGAGGCGCGCGTGGAACAAAACGCGCCGTCGACACGGCCTGTCGTCGTTAGACGGACGGACGGCGAGCTACCCATTGCTCGCCGTCCACAGGCCCGCGCCTACGGTGGCCGGGGGCCACGACGTAGCCCCCGACGCCCGGGGCGTCTCCCGCGGCGGCCGGGAAGGAAAGCTGTTGCTCTTTCCTTCTCCCGCTCCGCCACCTCCTTCGCTAGCATCACTGCTTCGCAGAAGGTGGTGACGGCATCCCATTCCGTCTCGCTCCGGACCATGGCTTCGACCAGGGCCGGACGCGAGAGGTCGCCGCCGCCTATCGCCGCTACGAGGACACGGCGGTGCTCCGCCCAAGCAGGGCACACCTCCACGGTGTGCTCCACCGTGTCCTCCGGTCGATCCTCGCAGTGGGAGCACCCGGGCGTTTCCTCCCGCCCGATTCGGTGCAGGAACCTCCCGAACACACCGTGTCCGGTGAGGACCTGCGTCAGGCGGAAGGTGAGGACGCCGTGGCGTCTCTCAAGCCACTCCTCAAAGAGGGGTCTTATCGCCGCTATAGTGGCGTGCCCAGCACGGGGTTGCGACAGTCGCTCTCTCCATGTCGCCATGAGATCACGCCGGAAGTCTGTCCGCTGCGCGACAACTTGCCGCGGCAGCGGGGTTTCCCCCCGGCATAGTGCCTCCGCGCGCCATTCGTGCAGGCGCGCGAGGACTATCGCCTCCAGATCCCATGGCGGCAATCCGGCAAGGAGGCTCGCCGCCTCGCGGGAGATCGTGCGGTAGCCGCGAACCATCTTTACGGCAACCACCCTTTGGGGCGCGTTTAGGTGGTGGACGGCAAGCCGCGCCAAACCACGCGCCCACACCGGGGCCCCGTAAAGGGCCATGGACCTCACGATCCCCGCGTAGAGCCTCCGGCAGGAGGCGTTTGGCCCCCCCAGGTTCGGCAGGAGCCGCCTGAAGGCAGCCCCGGTCCGTTCCAGTTTGGGAGCCAAACGTCGGAAGTGCTCAACGAAGTTCCATCGGCCGTCGAGGACGAGTCCTAGGTACTTCAACGTCGACTCGACGCCGACGGATACCCCTCCTACCATCACTGAGGATCCCGGTGGTGGCCTGTTCCGAGGACCATGGAAGTGCATGGCCTCGGACTTGTGCAGAGCCACCTCGAGACCCAGTTGCCGGATCCTCTCAACGACTATCGCAACCCCGCGTGTCATAGTTTCCGCCGCCGCCTCGTACGACCCCCCTTGTGCCAGTACCAGCGTGTCGTCAGCGTAGCAAACTACGCTGACGCCGGTAGGGAGGTCGGCGCGCAGCACCCAGTCGTAACCGATGTTCCACAGGGGCGGCCCCAGAACCGAACCCTGTGGGACACCGCACGACATCTCTCGCCGGTTCCACTCACCGTTGCGACCGGGGTAGATGACGGCCCTGTCCGTCAGATAGTCCCCGACTATACGACGGAGATAGGTCGGCACCCGGTGATACCGGAGTGCCTCCCTAATGCAGCTCCAGGGCATGGAGTTGAAGGCGTTGGCGATGTCGAGAGACACCGCCAAAACAATCCTCCCCCTGGCCACTGCATCCCCCGTCGTGAGGGCTCTCACGCGCATGATGGCGTCCACCGTAGAGCGCCTCTTGCGGAAACCAAACTGGTGTTCCGCAAGATCCGGCCCCGTCCCCGCAAGGTGCTCGGCGAGGCGGTTTGCAATTACTCTTTCAAAGAGCTTGCCCACCTCGTCGAGCAGCACCACGGGCCGGTATGCGGACGGAGAGTCCGCAGGGCGCCCCGGCTTCCGAATGAGGACCAGCTTCCCCGTCTTCCAACGAAGCGGGACGCTACACATCCCTGTCTAACATCTTTTTCAATATTAAACCATTCAGTGTATGCCCCGTTTATCCTTACACAAGCATTAGAATCCTTATAAAGAGATTACAATGCTCGTATGAGAATACTGCTCACACTGTTCACGGACAGTGCTGACCATAATTCATTCATCACCACTCTACCATAGGCCTTTTCTAGATCCACGAACGCGCAATAGATCTTCTTGTTCTTAGCAAAACACTTTTCGGCTATGCACCGCAAGGAAAAGACTTGATCCGTACATCCCATTCCCTTTCTAAATCCTTTCATTCAACCCTTCCAATCAACACTTTTGCATATAATTTACCGTTTTTTTTGTGTTTTTGTTTTACCTTTTTTATTTTTTATTTTTTTTTATTTATTATTTTTCGCATATAAGTTATTTTAAGGAATAATTAAATGCTAAGACTACCTAAGCTTAAGTAATAACACCTAATTAGAAAAAAATCTATTATTACTAAGAAAACTAAAATAAAAATACAACAATAGAGCTATTTCAATTTGATCACTTCACGTCGCCAGTACGTGTTATTTCCGTCCATATTCGTTCACCATTATTGACGACCATCAATAATGTCACATTGTGCCACGTAAAGCAGTATTAATTAATACAAAATTACTGAAACCTAGCACGTAGTAAATTGGATAAAATATTATTTAGTAGCTAGCGACCGACTCTGGCTCTACCTGGGTGGCATTTATTGATATTACAGAGTCATTAAAGAAGTTTTTTTGATAAAATTTAGCCTAAATTACTTCTGGTATTGCATTCTATCTGTTAGTTAATTAACTTATAGTTAATTTCAGTTCAGCCATTTCGAAGGTAAGCCTGGATTTTTTGTATATTATTCTAAGCCAGCGCTTAACTATAATCCCACCTGATGATGAAGTGTACTGACTTAATAAAAGCCTATTCACATTTTCCTTGAAGACACCCACATTGTAATCGGATGGAAACACAGATGCTGGCAACTTACTCCATTCCTTTGCTGTACGCATGATGAACGATGTCGCAAACCGTTCGAATGCGTGGTAAGTCAACAACGAAGGGGTGAAGACTGGCCGAACGTCTCGTTGTCCGATGGTGGAAGGGAGAGGGAGAAATTAAATTATGCAATTCCTGCGCACACTTCCCGAAATGCATCCTGTAGAAAACCGAAAGGCTTGCTAATTTAATTGCTTGCTACTTTGCGCCTGTGTTCGAGACTGGTAACATTGGTTTTAATCGAATTCAGGTTACCAATAAGCCTTTTAGCACGTTTTTCCATTGAGTCCAAAGCTGCTAGGTGGTATTTTGCAGCACCAGCCCATATATGGCAGCAATACTCCATGCATGACCGGACTTGCGCTAAAGCGGGACAGCCCAGGACAGGAAAGGGCCGGGACAGCTTTTTACTTTATATAAATATGAAGTAACTAGCTGTCCCGGCGTGAAGTATCGCCGCATCTTTGCAAGGACTCCTAGCTTCCTTGCAGCTGCTTTAGCCTTAGACTCAATGAACGGCCTGAATTTCAGATTAGAGGACCTGTACTTGTGCACACGTATATATAATTCTGAAATGCGTAAATGGCTAGTCTCTATTGAGATCTGCCACTTTGACTGAAATTCGGTATGGAGGACATATTAACAGCTCGTAGACTGTAGTTAATGCATAAGTTTCCAAACATCTAAAAAAGCAAAAAAAAGCGTTACCTTTCTTCAAATTAAGTAGTATTTAAGAGATCTTTCAGTGACCTCGAAAATACAATAATATATAGTTTCTCCTCTACATACTGCCATACTACCTGGGAGCTGGAACATCGCCCATATGCTGGATAGTTGATCAGTTTTTGTCAGTGTGGCCTGATGTGTAGACATGAAAACACTCAACATTCAAAGTTTAAGTTCAATTCTTCACAGAAATGGAAATTTCCCATTGTTAGAAGGATTAATCTTCGGTCTATCAAGGTTAACGTTTATCGAGCTTAAGTTTATTGTGCTGTATCTTTCTTCTCTGGTCTGAGTTTTAACCTAAAAAAATATTATTTGTCTGATTTACCAACTAACTAAAGGTTTCTATCCATATTAGTATCTTCTTCGATCTTCGCGACATTTAAAAGTGTAAATAAATCGTCATCAATTATCGTATGAAAAGTAGGTACTAATTCCAACCGAACGAAATCGCGGACACTGTTAGTAGGCAAATAAACGAAAAAATCGCTTGCATTACTGTCGTGCGTCCTCGTGAACTAGTAGAATAATGAAAGAGCGGTCGTCGTGTGAAAGTGGGTCAAACGTAACACCAATGTCCTTTAATTTGTCGAAAAACTGACAACACAATGGAGCGCACTTAAGCGCTGAAGTGTAACTACTCCAGTATTGACCTATCTATGTCTCCCTCTTCACATTCGTCAGTGTTGGTGAGTAGTACTTGATCAACGTGTAAAAGAGGCAATATAAAAAGTGCCGTGTGTAATTAACTGACAATGCTGAGTTGAGTTTAACTTTATCGATCGTTAAAGTATCTGTTGTATGTTTAAAAAATAATAATATCTGTGAGAAAATTGCAATAAGAGCAGTAAGTGATCATACTTTTTAAATTTATCAACCTGTTAACCTAATTTATCAAATATGGAATGAAATGAAAAAAAAGGTAAGCGCTGTAACCAAATTTCCTAATTTATATCTGTTCACTTGTGGTACGTAATTAAATAAAAGAATAGAAAGAACAAACAAATCCTTTTCTTTTACTTTTCCCAAGAGTGAGTAAGAAAATAATTTCTCTTATATAGAGGGCAAATAAGAAACTTTCCTAATGCCGTCAAAGGAAGTAACAACTTAAGGTATATAAGTATATAATATAAGGACTAGCTGCTCTCCGCGACTTCGCCCGTGTCTAATTTAGGGTTTTAATTATGTTGCGCGGAACCTTAATTCTCTCTCTAAAATATAAGTAGCCTAAGTTACTCTTTATAACATCAGCTATCTGCCAGTAAGAAAGGTCCAGCCGTTTCGGAGATTAGCCAGAACAAACAAACAGACAGACAGACAGACAGACCGACAGACAGACAAAAATTTAAAAAATTGTGTTTTTGTTATAAGTACCGTATATAATTTCATATGCATTTAGTAAAAAGCTGGTATTTTGACATTACAAACAGACACTTCAATTTTATTTATTTGTATAGATTTAAAGTGTAGTAGAAGACTTTATGTATCGCATTTCAACTACTTGAAGTTATTAGTGTTATTATTTTTATTTGTTGCCTATGAACTTTAATTTTAAATAATGTAATATAATATATAATAAATATAATACACTAAGATTACTGAATACTTTTAAACTATTGGGTGATTTTTCCTAAGTATAATAAATTGAAGTAGGAATACAGCAATTATCTTTTATTTTACACGATAGGTGACAAACAAAACAAAAGTCTATTCAATCTTACCTTGAAGACACCCATAATGTAATCGGATGTAATCACAGGTCCTGATTATTCAACAGGAAACATTTTGGAGAGTGTATGCAGAAATTACCTACATCCATACACTTTCTAAAATACTTAATTTCTTACTCTACTTTCTACAGTGGGGCAACCAGATGCCCGGGCAGGTTAGCAGCCGAAATATCTTTATTACAATCAGGTTGTTATCGAAAATATTCATTACATATTTAGTTTATTTATTCCAAGCCAGTCATTTGCTAACCCTTTCACTTGATGGTAAGTAGTAATGTAGCTAACACTGACGTAGTTTAATAAAAACCTATTCTCTCTTACCTTGAAGAAACCTACATTGTAATCAGAAGGAAAGACAGATTCTGGGACCTTTTTCACTCCTTTGCTATACGCATGACAAACGGTGTAGCAAATCCGATCCGATGAACGATGATGGAAGGGAGAACATGGAATTAAGTCATGCAATTCCTGTCCACATTCTCCGAAATCTATCCTGCAGAAAACCAAAAAGTTACAAAAATGCAAAACTTGAAGATTTTTAAGTTTAACTTTGTCACCTATTAATATACTCACACTGCCACTAAACGGTATTGCATTTATCTTTAAGTCCCTTTTCATTTAAAAAACACCTAAAAACAATTGTCAGCATTTAAATCGGTTCAAAACAGTTAAAAACTATCATTTTAATCTTTACTAGAAACTCATGTTAATGTTAACAACAATCGCTGTGTTTATGCTGTGTTTTAGATTGGATAGTGATTCTCCGAACTGAACTGTAGCCCTAAAAGTAATTGGGTCGATTAGTTACTGCGCCACACCTTTAGCATATCGTGCCGTATAAAAGGATGACATGTCGTCGATAAACATTTAGGGGACTCCTGCAGTGGTGATTTTTACAAATTTATGTAAGCTAATTTTATGTAAATGCTTTTACAAATTATATATTATGCCTAATTTAAATTCATTTAACTTGGATTTTGCATAGGATTTTACGTCAATCAGTCTTTTAACGTGTAACATATTATTTTAATTTATTTATTAAATTTTACATTTGTAATGATGTGCAATGACACAAATCATTATATTTCCCAGCAGTGGGATATATATAGGGGTTTAGCTATATAGATTTTTTTTAATGATACAGTCATAATTATGCATTATTATTTACTAACTAGACGGTAGGGATCTTTTTCTGTCTGGAGAAAGAGAGCGGGAGAGTAAAATTTTTCCCTAACCGTCGTTCGCAAGGATTTCAAGTAAAGTAATATTATTTTATAATTGTTTTATATACAAGGTACCCACTTTAAGGTAAACTGGATGAGAGGCCAAGTAGCCCAACGGTAGGGAATGTGACTGGTAGTAAAAAAGGCTCTGTACTTGCACAGTTAGAGTTCTTTGCTTTTACTGTTATAGTAATATCTTTCAGACTGAATTATGGTCACGGCAAGATTGGCCATCTTAACAGGAGGACGCAAACACAGATGCACTCTCTATTCCCTTATTCTCATAGAACGATGATACGACAATCTGACATGATCGTTGAGAGATCAGACGCAGCGATGGCTACAGGTGCTTTCCGTGGCAGAGGTTAAACAGCGCCTACTTCCTGACTCCGAACTGCTACTGAGAATTTCTTGACAGAAAAACTCAACAACTGACTTTAACTCCACCTCATGACCCTCACCTCATGACCCTTTCGCGGCATCGGCTTAATACGGTTCCCTGCGGACGATATTCGTGCATAAAATTCCAATAACATACGACAGCGAGACCTTTTTAAAATTTTATTTCTCTTCTAACCAATTCACAGTTTTAATAATGTGGCACGGTGTTAGAGTGATCATATCCATGAATTGTGAAATATAGCCTCACAAAAAACAATACTCGACGGCGATAAGCGTATTTATTATTATTAATAGTATTAATGAAGACGCGAAGTCGACAAGCATTTTCAACGGCACTCGCGTTTATTAAACGAACTGAGACGAGACGTTGTTCATCACAGTTCAACGAGATTCCACAATCAAGACTATTGTTTGCGCTCAATATAAACAATCGCGAAAGCCTCAATCTGCAATTAGTGGTAGGATACGGATCCTTATGATCTGTCACTTAATATACTCCCCGTTCATAGACAATTCGGCCATGGGTGCACACATATAAAAGCATATGGAAATGATAATACGCAATTAAAAGAATGAAATGATATAGGCATTGGTGGAATAATGCGTCTTTTTAACAAATACAGGTTATGTATGTGTAGAAAGGGTAATAGAGTATAGTACAGAGACTAATTTTGTAGTTAGGAATAATAGTTAATTCGTTTACACGAACTAATAATTTAAAAATTAAAAATTTTGTACAGCCGACTTCAATATAAGCGACTTCAATATAGGTTATTTAAGAATAACTCAATAACCATTGGTCTGACCTTGATCAAATTCATATGGGACCACACGAGAACCAACAGCTTTCATATAAAAAAAGAATCATCGAAATCGGTTCGCCCAGTACAAAGTTATGAGGTAACACACATAAAAAAAAAACATACACCCGAATTGAGTACCGTCTCCTTTTTGGAAGTCGGCAGATTATCCAACGAGTCGAGGATAAACTAGTAACGGAATACGACAAGCGCACCGTTCCACATCAGAGCCAAGACTGTCCTAACGGCGGCCGCGCCATCCGTTTTATACAAGCAAAACGAGCGCCACTGCAGGTGCAATGGTGCAGGTGTGCGGAACACGTGTTATTTACAAGAATTTTGTCTAACTGCACCAACGGCTACCGCGCCGCACGTGCAATGGTGCTGGTCCCGTCACGGCCATACTGACATACGTGCGTCCTCGCACGCGCTCCATCACAATTTTAGTTATCTGTAGACAAAAAAACATCGTTCGACTATCCTGAGATAACAGCGTCTGGTCCGGTCTATATTGACCCTTCAGACTTGCGTGACAATCAGTTTTGTTCCGGCAGTAAGCCCCACAAAACTTTAGTCAACTTTATGCGAGATCGGAATGATTAGTCTGTAGCTTTTCTATTTTCTCTTTTTTTTTTCTAGTACTGTTTTTGCTAGTCCAGAATCACTATTCCCTATAGCCATATCATTGGACCGGCACAAAGCACTGCAATGATAGTAAGAACTATTTTTTTTTCTTACTCTCGTTTTTTTTTCAAGTACTATTTGCTAGTCCGGAATCACTATTCCCTGTAGCTATATCATTGGACCGGCAAACGCCCTGCCATGATAGTAAGAACCACTTTTTTTTCTTACTCTCTTTTTTTTCAATTCAATATAGAACAGGTACAGACCAACCATACCGCAAACATGTACCTGTCACAATCACACAAAAGTGTATCGTGAGGGACGTAGTGACATGATAACACCTAAGTATGTAAACCAACAGCAACACGACACATCCCAGTGCAGCACAGACCAGCCTACCTGCAACTCCATGTTCCTTTCCTGCACAAGAATAATTACTTCGCTAGCGTGTTGCAACGTCTCTAGTATTTTCTAGATGCACAGACACGGCTACCTCTGACTGTCGCACGTCCTCGTGCGGTTGACAGTGAACAGCATACGGTCTATCAGTTATCACCACCTGCTAACATATATTAACTCTTGTTAAATATTACAACGGTCGACCATCCCAGACTTCATTTAAGTCATGAACGCGACGATATGGCTACCTTCAGGCAAACGCACTCCAGATTTTCGTTCTGCTGCGTTCATGCCACAATCGCGCCAGCGAGCCGTTGCGCCGTAGCCGTACTAGCTCTAGCGAATCGTTGCACTGCTTTGTAAAATTAAAAGAAATCGAGATAAATGTATTGCGAACCATGGAATTCAGAGCTTCCAAAATTCATTACATATTCTCTTAAGAAACGGCAACAGTATGACATTTGAAAACATAGCAAAAAATAACAGAAACTATGTGTAGAGGCAAATACCACAACATTTTAAAGGGAAGGAGGTAACCGCGCAAAATCTACGAAAGCCGACCTCAGACGTCCATTTACAGCGCCAAAGCACCATTTGTTCGGCGGCCGCTTAAATTGCCCTGCCGTAAGATCAGCCGATAAGTTACCGTCTGTAGCGGTGTAGGCTCAATCTTACCAGCGCTCGGCCGTACCTGACCATGTTCGATTAGCCGTCACAACACCTTCCTCATTGATCATTGTTGTAGAGACTTGTACGAATCCCTCGACATCAAACCCCAATCTTGTCGACGACACAATATTCGGAGCAAACTGCAACACTGATCAACACATTAGAACACAAAAATATCACTTATTATTTTCAATTCATAGCGTGTTAAAGTTAATCCTTTATTTTGGTACATCCCTTAAACGTTTTGAACTTCAAAATATAGCAAATGATAATCATGTTTCGCGTGAACTATCAAATTACAACATAACTTGAATAAGTTAATTAGAAAACCTCCAACTTCTTTCGACATTTGTTAACATATCAAGAAATAATGAAAATACTTGCGGGGTACTTTTAATACAAATCGAACAAATTAAAGAAAATTGGCTTAAATAATTTCACTTTATCTTTTCTCTACACTTTAATGATACGAAAATATCGTAAGTAGCATAGCAAATTTCATTACGGTATTTAACATAAAAACAGATTCATCAATGCGGAATGCATTACAGTCTTCCACAAATGTAATAATTCTCATACAATTCGAAGATTAAATGTGGGCAAAAATGGGGACTTTATCCTACTTCCGATGTAGAAAGGGTAATTGAGTATAGTACAGAGACTAATTTTGTAGTTAGGAATAATAATTAATTCGTTTACACGAACTAATTATCCAACGAGTCAAGGATAAACTAGTAACGGAATACGACAAGCGCACCGTCCCACGTCAGAGCCAAGACTGTCCTAACGGCGGCCGCGCCATCCGTTTTATACAAGCAAAACGAGCGCCACTGCAGGTGAAATGGTGCAGGTGTGCGGAACACGTGTTATTTACAAGAATTCTGTCTAACTGCACCGACGGCTACCGCGCCGCACGTGCAATGGTGCTGGTCCCGTCATATGTATTATTTATTTATTATTAAATATGTTTTGTTTGATGTAATTAAATTCCATTTTAAATTTATTTTTAAGAACAGATAAGAATTACAGTTTAATTGTGCAGTAGCGTTTTGGTTATGATCTAAAGAGTTCATAGTAAATCAACTAGCAATTCACTCGTTTATAGTTCGGCCGTTCAGAGAATGCGTTCCTGACACCTATCAGTAAGTCACGACTAGTGATGGGCACAACATAACACTGAGTTCGTTACCGTTCCTCCAAAATGAACCACCGCGTTATTTTTAAGATTATTTTGGTTTTAAATTGGCGGAATCATTTAAAATTTATATTTTAGTAATTTAAGTGGAAACCAAAAAAAGGTAATATTAATATAATAAAATTGTTTTATTTATTCTTTGTTACAAAGTTACAATCTGTATTTCTATGCAATAAAGTACATTGAATTGAATGTGCGTACAGAATATTAATCAGACTCCGATTCGCTTGAGGAGGT
Organism: Parnassius glacialis; assembly: GCA_033319125.1. NCBI lineage: Eukaryota > Metazoa > Arthropoda > Insecta > Lepidoptera > Papilionidae > Parnassius > Parnassius glacialis. The sequence continues at coordinate 25,270,833 of JAVANC010000024.1, read as the reverse complement.
GGTGTCTTCATCATCATCTTCGCCTACATGTATAATTATATTATTATCAATAACAGAATCAGTCCTGATATCTCGGTCAAAATGCTCCACAATCAGGTTTTTAGTCTTTTCAACAACCTTTGCGCAGTCATCTCTTGTGACTTCCCCGCAGGCTTCTTTTAATAGGGTCATCATCTTTTTCGTGCTGAATGGCGGGGAAGTATTGTGGCGGGCGGCGTTACCTTTTATTTGAGCCCAGATTAGCTCAATCGCGTTATATTGGCAATGATACGGTGGAATTCTTAGAACGCGATGACCGTACTCCAGAGCCAGTTCATCGATTTCGTATCGCACATTTGCCGCTTTATTTTCTTTTACTAATTTAATTAGCTCTGGTTTTAGCATCTGCATATTTGCGTCAATGCCTTTTGCTTGTAACCAAGCCACCATTTCTTCTTTTTTATTAGCTTGGGTAGGTGGTTTCTGTATTTGAACCGAGTGATAGGAGGCATTATCCATGAATATTAGAGAAGGCTCTGGTAGGCTGGGCAAAAGCACGTTCTGGAACCACTCTTTAAATGTAGTGGCATTCATTTCCTCGTGGTAGTCATTTGTGGTTTTTGATTGAAATGCCAGTAACGCGTTCTCCACAAAGCCGTATTTTGCAGAACCTGCGTGGCATATTATCAGACGGGCCCCCTTACCCATTGGTACTTTCAACGTCGACGCTTGTGTATCATCCGTCCAAGAACGGGAAACCGTGTGATTGGCGTTTAGCCATGTCTCGTCAATGAACACGACATTATCCCAGTTATTAATATTTATTGCTTCTCTCAAAAAACTTATCCGTTTTAAAATTATGTCGTATCGTTCTAATAAAATTTTTCTTTTGTCTGTTTTATATAAGAAAAACCAATATCTTTTAAGATTTTGGTTAAAGCAGTTTTACCCCCGCTAAAGAGTCCAGCTTCTCTTAACGATGCCAAAAGCTTCTTCCTGTTGAGATATTCATTTCTGGAATAGTAACCATATATATGATTTCTGATTGCATCGGCGTCAAAGGTGTCAATATATGTCACGGGTTTAGTTCTACGTTTCTTCTTCAGAGTACGTAAAATATTATCTTCCGTGCCAGAAGAGCCGGTCTTTTCTTTATTAATATTTGTTATCGTTCGTTTGCTAACTCCAAGCGCCTGAGACACGGGTTCTTGTAATTGTTCGCCAAGTAACAGGAGTCCGCCATTTTGCCGCTCCCGCTCAAAGTAATCTTGCAGCTTGATGATTAACTCACGGGCTCCACTTTTCAATGTTTGTCCACGTTTAGGCATTATTATTCACCAACAGTAAAAAGAACGCAATACAAAACACAATCGAAGTCCGATTTAGCGCCGATGTCAGTTTTAAAAGCAGAAACAGTCCATTAAACGAAAGCCGGGTAATCAAATAAAAACAGATCGAAAACACTTGAAGGACGTGGTCTTTGCGCACGAAACGACAACAGACGACTGTTTTAGCGTCACAAAATGGCGGCCCATAACGCCATTTGGGGTTACCATTTTCAACCTAAATACAAAAATGCTACTTTCTTTCGCGTGTTCGGTTTGGTCGTAGTTTTATTTTTATATTTAATAAAAGTTATCTTATAGTCCACTATTTTCAAATTCTTAAAAAGAAAAACAAAACGTATTATTTTATAAAGTATAACTGTATAAGAACAGATTACGATAATGTTATTGCCTGTTATTGTTAGCACAGCACTACAAATATAAAGCGCTGACATAACCTTGTAATAGCGCAGTATAGATTTAGATAAATATTGTTTACCAAGTTATTTGACACTCAGTTTGACACAAAATTAATATGTTATATTATATTAATATTAATAATGTCGTTTTAATGCTCATCAATTGTTAAAACGGTAAACAACCAGCAAAAATATTTTTATCGTAACTGCAACGCCATTACAAAGTTACGTCGTCAGTTCAATCGCGACGTGTCAAGAACGCATTCTCTGAACGGCCAAACTATAGTTATCATAACATCATAATAATTCTCGAAAAATAATATTAGCATTATAATAATGACACCATAAAAAAATCGATTGAAACAACAGAATCGATTTATTTAACGAGATTTGTAATTGGTAAAACTTTTTATTTTATCCACAAACTAATGACTTGCAGGGAGTTTTGGCGGGAACATGACCGGCGGCGGTTTGCTGCTCCTGTATTATTGTTTAAATAATGGTTTGAAGTGGACTTTGATATGTAACAGTGATGTGATTTGTGTATTAAGTGTCTGCAAACGTGAACTATTAATGGAAACTGTGAAACAAGTGCTCTGATGGTGATGTGATTCTCAAAATAAGGTGTCTGTCTGCTTAGGCGCCTTGAGATACCATCGCCAACCGTCAGCTGTCTGCTGGCTCAAGTTTTTTTTTATAGAAGAGGGGGCAAACGAACATGCGGCTCACCTGATGGTAAGTGACTACCGCCGCCCATGAACAACTACAACACCAGGGAGGGAATTGCAGATGCGTTGCCAGCCTTTTAAAAAGGAGTAGGCTCTTTTCTTGAAGGTCCCTAAGTCGTATCGGTCCGGAAAAATCGCTGATGGTAATCGATTCCACACGGAAGTCGTGCGAGGAAGAAAACATCTTCTAAATCGCACAGTGGTGGACCGCCAATCATCCAGATGGTGTGGATGGTATCGGGAGTTCTGCCGCGATGTGCGTTCGTAAAATTTGGCGGCTGGGATTAATCCGAACAATTCCTCAGAGCCCTCCCCATGGCAGATGCGTAAGAAAATGCAAAGGGATGCAACATCTCTTCGCAGTGCCAATGAATCGAGCGGATCGGAAAGGGATCGGTCGTAAACGATTCGAGCCGCACTGCGCTGGATGCGGTCAAGTGGAAGGAGCTGGCACTGGGGAGCCCCTGCCCAGAGATGGGAACAGTATTCCATGTGAGGCCGAACCTGCGCCTTGTAAAGTTACAGGCGGTGTGCTGGCATGAAATACTGTCCCGCTCTGCTGAGCAAGCCAAGTTTTTTAGAGGCCAATTTGGCCTTCTCTTCCAAGTGACCACGAAACTGCACGTCACTCGATATGTCGACGCCGAGGATTCCGATACTAGCTGAGGCAACTAGAGGAGTGCCTTGAAACTGAGGAGATACGACAAAGGGGTTCTTTTTAGCGGTAAACGCGCAAACTTGTGTCTTCTGAGGATTAAACTGGACTAGATTTAGTCGCCCCCAGTCCGAGCCTTTGTCCAGCAAAGACTCGACTTCAGACACAAGTTTGTTCCGGTACTCGGCGACGTTTTCCCGAGAAATATTGGCACGGCCGGTGTAGGTACCAGTACAGGTACCGGATGAGCTGGCAGTTAATAATGGATTCCATTATTTTGGAGAACAAGGAGGTGATCGCGATAGGCCTATAGTTGGATGGGTCTGAGCGGTCACCTTTTTTAGGGATCGGGTGGACAAAAGCTGTCTTACATGAATTCGGGACTACGCCTTGGGAGTAGGAGTACCGGAAAAGACGCGTTAAGACCGGTGCCAACTCCGGAGCACACGTCCTCAGCACAATTGGGGGGATTCCGTCAGGCCCACTCGACTTCTGGATATCCAAGGCGAGAAGTGTTTTGTGAACACTCTTTTTGTGAGCACTCACACCGCGGGATGGTCGGCGGTGTTTTCCCCCCGGTCATCAAGAGTCGAGTTGGACGCAAAAAGGGAGCCTAAAAGGTCGGCTTTGTTTTTTGCGTCTCGGACCAGTGAGTCGTCCTCCCTGTGCAGATATGGTAGTGATGGCTTACAGAAATTTCCTTAGACAGCCTTGGCGAGAGACCAGAATGCACGGGTTCCCGAAGGAAGGCGAACTAGTTTCTCGCCAATTCTGCTTATGTGCTCTGACTTTGCCTTGGCAATAACTCTTTTGAAGGACCTGGAGGCGAAGTTATACTTCTTTTTAAGTATGCTGGTGTTTAAATCCCGAGTCGCCGAAGCCGCAGCCCAGGCTTGATAACACTCCTGCTTATTGCGTAATTCAGTCTTACAGGAGCGACCAAACCAAGGCTGAGATCTGCCTCCGATGGGTACCACAGATGATGGAATAAATAGTTTCATTCCCTGTAGCACCACATCAGTGACAGAGTCAGCAACAGCGCTGGGATCATCCGGCGAGAAGCAAACCCGCCCCCATGGGTAGGATGCAAAGAAAGACCGCATTCCGTCCCAATCCGCCGACCTGTAATGCCAAACACGGCGGCAACCTGCAGAACGCAACCGCGAGGGGAGCGTGAGTGGCACCATACTCCGGATCAGACAGTGGTCCGAAGAGCCGAGAGGGGCATCCACGGAAACCTGATATCCGTCCGGATGAGAGGTCAGCAGAAGGTCCAACAGGGAAGGTGTATGATCCTCCACATCTGGAATCCGCGTAGGTGAAGTAATCAGTTGTGTCAGACCATATGCCAAAGCAAAGTCATAAACTGATCTCCCCGCATGATCGGTTAAACGTGAACCGAGCCATTCGGCATGGTGGGCGTTAAAATCGCCAAGGATCACGATCTTTGTGGACAGGACCTGTTGTAGTAAGGAATCTGTAGCCATTTGGACGTGGTCGATGAGTCGCTCTGTTTCGGCATTACCGCTATGGGACCTATAGAGGCACCCGTAGACGCGCGGATGTTCGTCGCTGTCTACGCGTAGCCAAAGGATGGACAGGTCCGATCCTTCAAGACTGCCGAGGCGTCGAAAACAGATGTTGTACCCCGGGTAGGAGAGATACGAAATATCAGCCGGAGAGAAAACCTGCGTCTCGGTCAGGAAGAGCAAGGCCGGCTTCGCCGTCTCGAGATGGTAGTGGACGGCGTTTAGGTTAGAGTGAAATACCCTGATGTTGCAGAAATTCACGGATAGCGTGGCAGGGGTCGCCTTGGTATTGTTGCTCAGTTTGCTCCGCGCAGTTATGTTTTTGAGCGGAATTTTGGCAGGGGAATAGGGGCAGCCTGAGCACCCACGCTCAGGATTGGAATAACATGGTCGTGGATGCTCAGCGAGGGATTCTCCAGGGGTACTGGTACCTCCTGGGGTAGTCTATCGTGTAATTCCAGTACCATGTTGATGGGGGGGGGGGGGATTGGGCCTCCGGCCACCTGCACTCACCAGACGAAACGCAGAAGCAGAGCTTCTACTTCACGCCGGTATTCTGTGAGGTCGTGGTACCAACCCGGCTCGAGCCAGCCCATACCTGCAACAGCAAAAACTGCTGCATGGCTCTACCACCATCAAAATCTTCCAAGGGCTGCACAATGTGACGCATCAACATATTGTGAAGCAGTATACTATGAAGGATAATTATTATAATAAATTGTAACTTCAGGCTCAAAAGGGCTAGTTCCCAGAGCGGTAAAGCCAGTTATTAAGAAGAGAAGTAATGACTTGCGGATTTACCTAATTTCATTTTTATTTTTAGGTACTTTTTTGTGCAAAAATATTGCAATGTTTTTTGGATACATAAATACCGCGATTAATTACCATAAAAAAGATGTATTTTTTTTAACAAATGCAAACTGTTTCGCCTTTCATGGCCAGAATTAGGCATTTCCATTTCCCGCGCTGTTGTCTGTCACAACAGGAAAGATGCTAATAATATTGCTCCCTCCGCGGACATTAATTTATTTTAATGAAGTCACAGTTGTCGGCTTCATAGCCTGTACATACTTATGAAAAGGCTTTTTTTATAGACAAATCCAGATAACTAATAATTTTTAATCTTTAATTTGTTAACAAAAAACATCGACCACGGTCCATACATGCTATGAACTGGCTATAAAATATTGCGATCATGTCTAGTCTCTGGATTAATTCGTTCCCCAAGGCACAATCTCAATCCTAAATTGAAAATATATTATTTAAAAGCCGAGGATCATAGAACGTTACCCTTATGTATTTCGTCACTTTTGAGGTTACGATTGTCGTAAGTCTACAGCCATAACTACAACCTCCACTAAAACCATAGTTATGAAAACTATGCAGTAATATATACATAACTATCTATAATAGTTGTTGAGGACAGCTAGAGACCCGCCGCCCCGTCGCCCCTTCGTACCCCGTTGCGCCCCGCGCACCCCGCACACCGGCGCTGATCACGTGATGTCGGCGACCAATCAGCGCGCGTGCGGCTTCATTATCGTCGCACGGCACTACTCACAGACTGAGACACCTTCTTGCGAGATATAAGAAGGGCGTTTCGGTCTGTGAGCTGTTCATTTCACTTCGGAAGCGGCACTCGAGAAGACTCCAAAGAAGACTCAAGACAGCGAATCAAGACTCCAATTCAAGACCTCCCTCTGTACATAGTGTTAGATATAGTTATTCAGTGCCGAATCATTTGTAAATAGTTAATACAGTATAGTAAAAAGTACCATCTTTTCTTCGAGCAGTCCCCTAGTATAGCTAACCTCAGATCAGTCAGTAATTAATCAGTAGCATAAATAAATATACAGTCCACTTTCATCCATTATATTCTTGGTCCATCGCCGCCGGATTCAAGCCAGAAGAAAGAACATAATTATAGAAGAAAGAACATAATTATAGAAGAAAGAACATAATTATAGAAGAGAGAAGATCATTATAGAAGATCTTCAAGGAAGAAAGAAGTTCGTCGACGAAGAGAGAAGATCGTTGGTACTAATTTCTTCCCTGTTTCTTGTTACGCCTACGTCATATTCGTCTATTGTCTGTTTCCAGACAATTTCTTGTTTCTTTAACCGCGTTTACGCGGCCAAGTGGTTGCTCCCTAACGGTGCCAAACTGTGACCATCTGGTAACGCCCTTGTGGCGAGAACGACATCCAATACGTGCGTCTTTTTGAAGACGATATGTACGTCTTTTTGAAGACGTCCGGAGGTCGCAACGTGGGACCATGAGGAAGACACGAAGCCAGAAGACATGGAACGAGGACGACACGCCGGTAGGAATGCATATATTCGAAGAAGCATCCGCGTCCCCGTCCGATTATCTCGCGATGGCACAAGCGCCCTCCGCCGCGCCCCAGGCCCCGCTCGCGCCAGCATCCACGCCCGCGCCCGCGCCCCCGCCGCCGCGCCCCGCTATGTCCGTGTCTACGACCGATCGCTTAGGAGAAGTTAGCACATCCGCGCCGCGCACAGAGACACTCGCCGCGATTATTGAAGATCTTCCGTCTACAGAAACTAGTTCGATAGTACGTACCGTCGCACCTGTAACAGACGTTGTACATAGGCCCGCACCTCGCGCTCCGTCTGTCCGCTCCGTTCGTTCAGCCTGGTCGACAGCTAGCGCGATAGCTAAGTTAAAACAAATCGAATATAACGCCGCGGAGGAACTAGCTGCAATTAGAAGGAAGCAATTGCAACTCGAAGAAGATCTTATTAAGAAGAAGTACGCTAAGGACGTCGCGCAACTGCAAGAAGAAACAGATAGGGAAAGTATTAACGAAGACGAGTTAGTTGAAAATAGGGTACGCGTTGATAGGTGGTTAGAGAACGTAGAGACTGTGCGGGGGGGGGTCGCCTTACCGCCCGTCTCAGCCCGCGCCCCGCATCGAGACAGAGCAAGCCCTACCGAATAGGGAAACCGGTTACGACCACGCTGAAGATGCCCAGGGGAGGACGGTAGCGAATGAGGTTCAACCACGTCGCGTAGAAACGATACAGAGGGATAGTGGAGTCGCCGTAGAAATGAACCAGGTGGATCGTCGTGTACGAGTTACGTCGCCGTCGCGCGTCCAACGCCGCACTCTATCGCCTACACATAGATCGCCACATCGCCACGCGGATCGTAGATTATCGTCGCCGTGTCATAGGGATGTAGGTGTACATAGGACGCCAGCGCCACAGCGTAGGCTAGAGGGAGATAGGGATAGAGATAGGTCGCTTACTCCGCGAGGGAAAGAGAGGGGTATAGAGCGACTAGCGGAAGCTCTAGAGAATATGATTAGAGTCAGGCCCGCTGCCGCGAAGCAGACGCAGGACTTGCCTATTTTTAACGGTTCGGCCGCGGAATGGTTAGCCTTCAAAGCCGCGATGAAAGAATCCACGCATTTATATGGATTCACAAATACGGAAAATATGGCAAGGTTAAGAAACTGTCTACGCGGTGAAGCCAGGGAGGTAGTATCGGCACTGCTGTTTACCGCGAAGGATCCAGCAGATATTATGCGAACATTAGAGTAGTGTTTCGGCCGCCCGGAAGTAATTATCGATCGAGCGTTAGAGGAACTGAAACGCCTTCCACGCCCGGGTCAAACCGCTCAGGAACTGAATTCGTTCGCGATTAAGTTACAAAATATAGTATGTATTTTGCAGAACGTCGACGGCAAAGGGTATTTGCAAAATCCAATGCAGACTAGGGAAGTAACTAGTAAACTAAGCCCTCACTTACGGTCGCGTTGGTGCGATTATGCGGAGCACTACGGAAGTGCAGACGAACCGGACATCGTTACACTGTCTAGGTTCATGATGAGAGAGACTGACCGTGCGTTGAGTCATGCCTATACGTCCGTAGCGCCGACTAAGGAATCGCCCGTAGGACGAGAGGCGCCGCCGTCGAAACGAGTTGTATTAACACGCCGCGTAGAGAATAGGGCCCGCGACGTAAAGACGTTCACCGCCCAGGAGGACACCGGTAGTGCCTCTTGTATGTGTTGCGGGGGTGAACACGTGATTGCCAAGTGTAGAAAGTTAGCGCAAATGGGTGTGGACGACCGGTGGAATTGGGTAAAGGAAGAGGGGGTGTGTTTTCTGTGTTTAAATAGTAAACACCGACGGTTTAGATGTAAAGCCAAGAAATGCGGCGTCGACGGCTGCAACGCCCCCCACCATGCCCTCCTTCACACCCGCAAGACCCGCACACCTGAGACATCGGCAAAACCGGATGAGACCGTGCTCGTCGCGTCTAACGTTGGTAGTAATGCGTCCGTATTATTGAAAGTGTGTCCCATTACGTTACGTGGACCATGCGGTAGGGAAATAGATACGTATGCGTTGCTTGACGAAGGCTCGACTATTTCGTTGATCGACGACGACTTAGCGCGCGAGTTAGGAGCGGAAGGACCGGTAAAGCCGCTGAATATTAGAGGCGTAAATAATAGCCAGCGCGAGGCCGATAGCAGGCTAGTTAACATAGGCATACGTGGCAAGACGCGCAGTGAGATGTATAGAATAAATGCGCGGACAATAGCAAATTTAAAGATAGGTTCGCAATCCGTAAGTAAGAAGTGTTTACGTTTAAAACACTTACGCGACCTACCGAGCTCGGTTTGTTATGACGACGCAAAACCGAGATTATTATTAGGCGCCGACAACTGGCATTTAATAATCACCCGTAATTTAAGGATAGGACGTCCAAGGCAGCCTATAGCTGCACGTACAATATTAGGGTGGGTAATACAGGGAACCGTGCCGCGATTCACGTGTAGGGAAGACGGTGAGACCGTATTACACGTCGTAAGCGTTATCGGACGGTCAGATAGGGACATCCGAACGTTTGCCAGTCAGGACGAGGAGTTAACGGAACTCCTCAAACGGCAGTACGAGATCGATTCCATAGGTATCTCGCTAAAGAGTAGGCCGCGACGAGAAGAGGAACGCGCTGTCGAGATATTCCAGCGCACCGTCAAGAAGGTCGGCGAGCAATACCAAGTTGGACTGCCATGGAAGGACGACAACGTGCGGATGCCACCCAGCTACGAGATGGCCGCTCGAAGACTGCGGACGATCGAGAGAAAAATGGACAAGTCGCCGGAGTTTCGAGACGCCTACACAGCCCAGATAGACAACCTCCTGGCAAAAGGATACGCAAGGGAAGCCGAGGGGACAGAGAGAGAGAACCCCAAGAGCTGGTACCTGCCTCACTTCGCCGTACGGAATCCGAACAAGCCGGGGAAGACAAGAGTGGTTTTCGACGCGGCAGCGCGTGCGTCCGGTAGATGTCTTAACGACTACTCGACGGCCCCGACTTGTTACGAAACCTACCGGGCATACTGTTTAGATTTAGGGAGAACGAAATAGCCGTGTCCGCGGATATTAGGGAGATGTTTTTACGTGTGAAGATCGACCGTCGCGACCAACCCGCGCAATTGTTTCTGTGGCGAGGTAACGAGCGATCCAGCCCACCGCGGGAGTACTTTATGACATCGATGATTTTCGGTGCGAGGAGCTCGCCGTTTCTCGCACATAGTGTTAGGGATCATAACGCGCGCGCACACGCAGAAACACATCCGTTGGCGCTTAACGCTATCGTACGTAGTCACTATATGGACGACTACTTAGACAGTTATGCTATGGTAGAGGAGGCGGTAAATACGGCAAGGCAGGTTATGGAAGTACACCAGAAGGCCGGTTTCACCTTGGCAGGCTGGAATTCTAACCACACAGCCCTATTGGAAGACAAGCCGGAGGAACTACTAGCGAGCAAGCCTTAAGAAGTAGGCTTAAGGCAAGACAGCCCAGGCAGGACACTAGGGTTGTTATGGATGGCCGACGAAGACGTCAACACCTCTATGAATAGGGTGCCACAGAAAGTAAAGGCGCTACAGCGACCACCGACTAAGAGGGAAGCATTGAGCGCAGTCATGTCGGTGTTTGACCCACTCGGACTGCTTAGCTACCTCACCATCACCGCCAAGATCCTGCTGCAAGACCTATGGCGAATGAAGAAGGTCGGATGGGACGACGAAATACCCGAGGAGGCAGCTGATGAATTTCAGAGGTGGCTGCGAGTCGTCGAGGAAGTGTCACGACTGCGACTGCCTAGGTGCTATGCTCCTACGGGGGGAGTGGTAGAGCGTCAGCTTCACGTATTCAACGACGCAAGCGAACGTGCGTACGCATCCGCGGCGTATTGCCGTATACGATACCGCGACGGAACGATTAGGGTACGGTTAGTGGCGGCCAAGGCGAAAGTTGCCCCTATAAAGGCACAAAGCATACCGCGTTTAGAGTTGCAGGCAAACTTGATAGGCGCGCGACTCGCGGAATTCGTGCAAGGCGAGCACAGAGTGGTAGCCGATAGGGTAGTGTATTGGACAGACTCCACTACGGCGCTCCACTGGATACAGAACGATACGGCGCGTTACACTCCATACGTGGCTCATAGGTTAGGGGAGATAGCAGAGAAGACATCACCCGAGCAATGGAGGTGGATACCGACCGCAGACAACATCGCGGATCAAGCGACGCGTGTGAATTATATGAATAAAGAAGAAAACGACAGATGGTTCACGGGACCGCCATTCCTGTACGAGGACGAAGACAGATGGCCTCGCCGTCAGGAAGAGAAGGCAGGCGATGATGATGAGGAACTGGAGGAAGTCGTGGCGCACCAGAGCGACACCAAGGACGCTCCACACCTGCCGGACATAGAGAGATTCTCTTCCTACGAGAGATTAATAAGGGCCACTGCACGGATACTACAGTGCGTCGATGCCATAAGAGGAAGGGCGCACGGACTGACACTGCAGCACATCCAGAGAGCAGAGCGGATGTGGATAGAACGCAGTCAGCAAGAAAGCTTCACTGAAGACATCAGTCGACTGCAGCGAGGAAAGAACCTGGCAACCGGCAGCGCGTTGAGGAAGCTCGACCCCATATTGGAAGATGGCATATTACGAGCTAGAGGACGAATCGACGCAGCCGATGTGGACAGCCAAATGAAGAGGCCCATCATACTGAACGGACGCCACCAATTTGTAAAGCTGCTTGTGGAAAAGGCGCATCAGGAAGCAAGCCACGCCAACAGGGAGCGGGTAGTAAACGACCTACGCACGAGATATCATAGCCTTCGATTACGACCAACCGTAAGAGAAGCGGAACGGAGATGTCTGCGGTGCAGGGTACGCAAGGCGACACCACGGCCAGCGGTTATCGGAGATCTACCACCTGAACGGTTAGGCGCATTCGCGTGACCATTCACCTACACCGGAATTGACTATTTCGAGCCTATAACGGTTACGATAGGATGTAGGCATGAAAAACGGTGGGTAGCGTTATACACCTGTTTAACGACGCGCGCGGTGCATTTAGAGATAGTTTATTCCCTAACGACGTATTTGGCGATATCGGCATTGCGGCGCATGTGACGCTCCTCACAGAAGCAGAGAACACGGTGAACTCTCGACCGTTGACGCACGTACCGGTCGACATCGACGAGGAAGAGGCGCTGACACCCAACCACTTCCTGCTGCTGGGACCATCGAGCCTTCCAGTAACCGCACCGTGCACGCCTAGTGATCGTCGGGCATGGAGAGCGGCGCAAGGACTTGCCGACGAGTACTGGAAGCGCTGGATGAAGGAGTACCTGCCGACGCTGGTTGCGCGCGGGGACTCGCGGGATGTGCAGCATCGACAGCTACAAGAAGGGGACCTCGTCGTGGTGGCAGACAGTAGCCTGCCAAGGAACGTGTGGCCGCGGGGAATTGTAACACGGACCTTTCCCGGACCAGACGGCGTGGTGCGCAACGTGGAGGTGCGGACCAGGGGCGGATTGCTGCGGCGGCCGGTCAGGAAGATCGCCGTCCTCCCGAAAGAAGATTGGGCTCGCGAGCTACGCCGGGGGGAGGATGTTGAGGACAGCTAGAGACCCGCCGCCCCGTCGCCCCTTTGTACTCCGTTGCGCCCCGCGCACCCCGCACACCGGCGCTGATCACGTGATGTCGGCGACCAAACAGCGCGCGTGCGGCTTCATTATCGTCGCACGGCACTACTCACAGACTGAGACACCTTCTTGCGAGATATAAGAAGGGCGTTTCGGTCTGTGACCTGTTCATTTCACTTCGGAAGCGGCACTCGAGAAGACTCCAAAGAAGACTCAAGACAGCGAATCAAGACTCCAATTCAAGACCTCCCTCTGTACATAATGTTAGATATAGTTATTCAGTGCCGAATCATTTGTAAATAGTTAATACAGTATAGTAATAAGTACCATCTTTTCTTCGAGCAGTCCCCTAGTATAGCTAACCTCAGATCAGTCAGTAATTAATCAGTAGCATAAATAAATATACAGTCCACTTTCATCCATTATAATAGTGAATGGCTAAAAACATAAAAATGAATCAATAGTCTTTCTAATCTTTTCACTGTTATGTATCCAAGACACCTTTGAAATTTTGTATTTTTTACTAGCTGTTCCCCGCGACTTCGCCCTTGTGTAATTTAGGTTTTTATTTTTTTTGCGCAGAACTCTAATTCTTTTTCTTAATCAAAAGTAGCCTAAGTTACTCCTTATATCATCAGCTGTCTGCCAGTGAAAGTCCCATCAAAATCGGCCCAGCTGTTTCGGAGATTAGCAGGAACAAACAGACAGACAGACAGATGGACAGGCAGACAGACAGACAGACAAAAATTTTAAAAATTGTATTTTTGGACTACTGGCAAAGTTTTTTTTTTATAGGATGAGGGTGACAAACGAGCACACAGTCCACCTGATGGTAAGTGGTTGCTGCGGCCCATAGACATCTACATCTATCCTCGTTTGCGAATCAAAATGCAGATGCGTTGTCACCCGTGAGGACTAAGATGGAATGCCTCATTTCCAGTAAAAAAGGGCCTCCGGCTACCTGCACTCACCAAGCGAAACGCAGAGGTAAACCTCTACTTCACGCTGGTATTCAGTGAGGTCGTGGTACCACCCCGGTTCGAGCCGGCCCATCCGTGCGACAGCAAAAGCTGCCGCGTGGCTCTACCACTGTTAAAGTTATCTCAGCCTATACAGTCTATCTGGAAGCGGCTTAATTTATAAAATTATTTGCGATATGTTGATGCGTCACATGATAAGTTTTTAGGATTTTTAAGACAGATTAAAAGACAAAAGACATCTAAAAATGACGTTACACTACAGTCATAAATAAAAAAATCTACAATAAAATCTAGTATTTAAAAAAGTAAATGCATAATAGTAGTGTTACTTTAGTGTAATGATGAAACATAGACTAAGAATATACTGGTGTATAGACATACATAGTGTGCAAGGGAGAAGAAAATTGCTTATGACAAAAATGCAGGGTAGAAAAGGATACCACATCTTACGACTCTGTAACCGATTTTTAATAACAGGTCGGCACAAGTCGGCACGCAAGAAATAAGCTCCTAGATATTTTGTAATTTTTTAGATTATAATAGTGTTAGTGTCTAAAATTTATAATTTTCCGTAATAATTACATGTCACGTGAGTGACTGTGGTATCAATAATAGAAATAATCCTGATGGTTGCTCATTTTTCAGGTATATTTGCAAGATGTCATTACTGCTGTGACGCGTCTATGTTTGGTTAAAATTTATGTTAAATACTGTTTAAATATAGAATACTGTCAAATGTTTTATAAACTTTGATATTTTGGAAAGAAAAAAGTCACGTTGTTGATAATTTGTATGATTTTTGTGAATTCATTTTTGAACAAAACATATTAGATGTACGCTAGGGATTGACTCAAATATATCAAAATGAATGTCGATATTTATCTTGAATATTTATAATGAATCGATAGACTTGCCCATACAACAAAGAGAGGAATGAAAATGAATGCTCGATTTGCATTTTGAAAACGTAATATTATTTTGCCGTTTCTCAAACAAATGGATAGATTTTTTTTATAGGATAAGGGTGACAAACGAGCACACAGTCCACCTGATGGTAAGTGGTTGCTGCGGCCCATAGACATCTACATCTATGCTCTATTAGAAATCAAAATGTAGATGCGTTGTCACCCGTGAGGACTAAGATGGAATGCCTCATTCCCAGTAAAAAGGGCCTCCGGCCACCTGCACTCACCAAGCGAAACGCAGAGGTAAACCTCTACTTTACGCTGGTTTTCTGTGAGGTCGTGGTACCACCCCGGTTCGAGCCGGCCCATCCGTGCGACAGCAAAAGCTGCCGCGTGACTCTACCACTGTTAATAAAAAAAAATAATAAAAAAAAATTAATAAAAAAATGATAAGGTTAATTGGGTGGATATAGTTGGAATCCAAAGAAGAATTCTACAATTTGCAGCAAAAAATCCTTGAGAAATATAAAAGAAAAAGCGGAATAAAAACAATGAGGGCATCCACGACTTTTTCTGCCACCAGGGCGGCACCACTAGAAAGTGAGGTATATTCGACAGATTTCATAGTGGGGAAGTTAATATGGTCGGAAAATGTAAAAGTTATTGTTTCTTTTTGTACTATTAGCTATATTTTATATTAATAATATTACAAATAAATAAACCAAACCACATATATTCATAAAAGTAGAAAAATTAATAAAAAAGTTAAAAATGTGCAAAAAATTAAAGAGCAAACCACTGACGCATTATTATGTCTATTAATATAATACTCTAGAAACTGATGAACTTTTATTAAAAACCAACTTCTCAATTAAATTACATTGTGTAACAAAAACACTTTACCTCAGTCCTAACTAGCGACACCTGGTGAACAGAAAATTATTAGCCCTCACTTAATTAAAAGGAGCCATTCCCATATTATTTCTACCAGTAAGTTTAATATTGTTACAGTAACACTTCAAAAATTTTACTTCAAAAACTTTAGATAAAAATAGAGATAGATTTTTATACGTTATAGCACTGTAGTATATTAAAAATAAATAATATTGAGATGATATTTAAGCAATTATGAATAAAATTGAGTATCTATTTATTAAATAAAATAATGTGTTACCTTACACACGCACCTCACGGTCACACTAGTACAATATTTTTAGCATCACGCGATTTTCCCCAAGGGGCTGAGTGGAGCTTCGTGTTATATTCATAAGTTTAAATAATATGACTTTTAGTGTTGTAGGGAATAGATATTTAGTAAAACTCCTTATGCGCTGCTAGATGCCCACCCATCAGACGCGCGGTTTAGTGTGTGACAATCACAACGCCTGATGCTGGATTTATGCTTGATGCCAGACGAGTGTGCCGAGGACATGATAGCGTGGTTCATCGCCTACAGCGTTAGTCGTATAAAAGAGGAACTCGTGGTTAATTAACAGCTGCGCGGAGCAATAAGTCTGCAAGATTAAGCTGCACTTGTCGCAGTCAGTCCGTGGATGAATGATCGTTTTCTTAACATACCGAGATTGAGAGAATAGACAATGCATCTGAATCCTCAGACTGCTGGTACACTTTAATATCTCCTGCGTATTTAAATCGTAGCTAGTCTATGTAACATCATTATGTTTTTAAATTCATGCAGCTAAAATGATAGTAAGTTTTTTATTTTTTAGGGACAGATAAAGGAGAGAGTAGCTCAATAAATATTGGCCTTTATACATAGCAATCTTATGTAACTGATTCCTACAAGTTTTATAACTTAAATTATTAAGTTTTAATCCACATTTAAGTCGAATGTTAAAATTTATTTCTTTAATGTATTTAACTATTAATTATTTAATCTTTGTAATTATTAAAAGTAAAAGTTATATGTAAAATAAAGCAGCCATTATGTACTCCGTGTCCTCGTTTTTTTATTTCAACAGCAAAACAGTTTATAAAATATATAAAGTATAAAGTATAAATATGTATATACTCAGTTAAATATCTACCTATTTATAGTTGATTAACGTTTTGTTAAAAAAGAAATTCCAGGGAAGCTGTCCATGGCAGTAAAGTTTTCTCCAAAGGTCATGGCTCGAAAATACAACTTTCCGTTCTGATTATTGGGGGAAATTGTTTAAGTTGATCGGTAGACTCATCTCTTCAGAGATTATTGGGACTTTGTGGAGGTGCAACTTATTACAGGGAATAGGTTATTTGAATATTTTTTAATTATTTTACAACTATCAATGTAAAAATTCAGTAAATTTTTGATGTTATTCAGTTTGTGCACTAAAATATTTTTTAAATCTCTTTACCGCTTCCTTAAAATCATTTTACAATAGTCCTTGTAAGTAAAATAGACATCACTAGCTAACGCACACAACGACATATAAAAATAGGTTACGCTAGTTCGTTCTTAGTCTACGTGATGAAACGTGTACCACAGATAAAAAGGAATCGGGTTTAGATGCGTTCAAAATCTATAAAAAGTAGTAAGGAAATGAGGTTTTATTACAAATATAACTTATTTTATCGGCTCCAATAAAATAAGCTGGATCCCGTCATTTAATATACATCTAAGTCACTATTTTTTTACGTATCAATCATTGGTGATCGTTTCATAATCTGGTCAGGTTGTACTTGACCGATGTTCTTTAGTCAAAAATCATCATTAAATCGCCCCAATTCAGCGCTAGTTCAGCGGCAGTAACGCTTTTTGATTTTATCTCGTATTTAGTATTATATGTAGATAATACAACACGAGTGTACGGTAATATAACAGGATAAGACCAATTATGATATAGGAAATACAACAGAAAATCCCAATTATGATCTCAGAAATACATCAGGATAGCGTTAATTGTTAAAAACGAGTGGGGGTTTCCCGATCCAGCCTCAATTCTACCCGCTAGAGTGACGCAACTTCTTGCGCACTCTCGATCCAACTGGCATTTTATACACACCGACATATAAATTATATTTAATTCTTGCAGGTAGTTATTTGTTGCGAAATAATTTTAACCCGATTTAAACGTCACGTGTACGTTACGTAATCCTCGTGATGTTAATTTGTTATTAAAATTAAACGTGTTTATAATAATTAACTTTTAAATACAACCCTACATACCTATTCTACTGTTGTAATGAATATATTTTCATATTGATCTACCCCTTTGGAAATAAGCCGACAAGTGGTGAGTGGGAGTCTATTGACATTTAGATTTAATGCCTTGAGGCATTCTCTACCAGTCAACCCATGGAGTGGTGAGAACTTCAAGTAGGTGTAGCAATATAGAATAAAAACAAAATAAAAATTATAATTCAAATATCTCCTATTTTTTAATAAACAAATATATACATACATACATATACATACAAATATGCGTCTAGAAATGTAAATGACAATGATTTTTTTTATTTATTTAATCTTTAATGCACAAAGTTGTACATATAGCGGACTTAATGCCATAGGGCATTCTCTCCTAGTCAACCATTAGGCTAAACACAGATATACAAACAAGAGGCGGTGCAGCAGTAATCAAAATAGAAAGCGCTAAAAATATTGTATATACATATAAATATAATATACACACATACATAGACATATATACTTAAATACACACAATATATACATATATAAATACATACATACACATATACATGCATACACTACATATATACACAATACATATAAAGATTATCTATGTCAGAACAAATATGAAATATACATTTTGCAACAATTTCTTCACATGCTTACGGACTTGATTTTTAAAAATAAACTTGTTGGAAGCTTTTTTAATGTTAAGAGGGATGTCATTCCAGAATATGATGGCCGTGAGGGCAAAAGATTGAGATAAATAACCAGTACGGTGTAAATGAGTAAGCAACTTAAGATTAGCCGAAGAACGGAGAGAACGATTATAAGAATCTCCCAAGTATTAAAATTTGAATTTCAGATACTCGGGAGCACATGGCTCGTTCAGAATTGTGAAAAGGGTGCAGAGTATTCTGACATATCTGCGCTGATGGATAGGCAGCCAATTTAGCTGAGCAAGAAAAGAAGATACATGGTCGTATGTACGGAGACCATAAATGTATCTTATACAGTTGTTAAGTAGACGATCCAATGTATTAAAATGATGTTGATACAGGTCTGAGCAACACACATTGACATAATCAATAATCGATAGGATATGTGACTGGACAAGTAAAATCTTAGTATTGGTGGGAAGAAAATTTTTTAATCGATATAGAGATCGCAAAGTTCCAGTACTTTTGCGACTCACCTCCTGTATATGTTTGTTCCATGTTAAGCAATCATCAACGTACAGACCAAGGTTTTTTACATGGGGAGCGAATGGTATAACATTATTTTTAAACATAATTGATGGTAGGGTGGGAATATCTAGTTTCGATAATAATCGCGGGCTACCTAAGATTATTGTTTGGCACTTAGATGGGTTCACGTTTATGCCATACACAGTGGACCATTCGGAGATGTATTTCAAGTCATCATTTAATAATGAGATAGCATGTTTGAGGCTACCACTTGCACATATAACTGCAGATCATCAGCATACAGATGGTAAGAGCATTTGAGATTTATTGTGATGAGATTGATAAAGATTGAAAACAGAAGAGGAGAGACTATACCGCCTTGAGGGACGCCAGTAGACTCATCACACTAGTTGGATAGTATATGACCAGTGCGCACGGCCTGTTGGCGCCCTCGAAGACATGATGAGAAGCATTCCTGAGCTGAAGACGAGATATTCAAATGAGAAAGAAGGGCCAACAAGATATCATGATCAACAGAATTAAATGCGTTAGAAAAATCAATTAAGATGAGGACGGTCAGTTTTGATTTTTCCATCCCCTCTCGGATATATTCCGTCACCTTGAGAAGAGCAGTAGTAGTAGAATTACCAGGACGAAAACCCGACTGATAAGGGGAAAGAATATTATTTGAGAAAATAAAAGAAGAAATCTATTTATGAGCATCAGATTCCAGAACCATAGAGAAAAAAGGCAAAATAGAAATTGGTTTGAAATTGGATATAGCGTTGCAATCGCTAGATTTAGGAATGGGAATAATAAAGGTTTTGCGCCAGAGAGTTGGGAAAACATCATTCATCAGCAAAAAGTTAATGATATCACTGGTAAAACAGCATCCAAAACGTGCATAACCATTACTCACATTATCACAACCAATGCTTTTCGTATGTCGCCTTCGTCTACAGGAAAAAAAGTGAAAGATTCGTGAGTATAAGAAGGCATGAAATATATAAAAGAGATAGCATTAGCTCTAGAAATATCAGAAACTATTTGAGACGACAGAAAATGAAGATTGAAATCGTCAGGAGAAAAGGTGATGCTATTATAGTCAAGTTGCGATTTTCCATATCCATGCATTTTGAGAAACTTCCATATATCAGCCGAAGATGAATTAAGTGCTTGTTCGTGGATATATCGGCGTTTAGCAGCTCTCACCATCTGATTACATAGATTATTCATTATTAAGATGCGTTGTCTTTAATAGATGATTACGTACCAACTTTTTATAAGCAAATTTATTGGGAGCTTTTCTGATGTCATCGGACAAAGATTTCCAAATGCGTGTAGCGTAAACTGTAAAAGAGTAACCATAGTACTCGGTGAAGTGAACTGGAATACATATTTTCTTGTTAGAAAAATAACCTAGAACCCTATCATGAGAAGAGGAGAGATAGTGAAATTTTCACTTAAGATAAGAAGGCGAAAATGGGTGAAGTAAGTTGTTGTGTAACGCCCGCGAAATTTGTATAATAATTATTCGTTGTAATGTTATTACAATTTAGCTTTTCGTTTTTTTTTTAAATATTTGTTACATAGCAACTTTTCGGTAAGTAAAAAGAGTTTTTCAAGAAATATATAAAATAAATAAAGAAAAAATTAACAAAGCATTATTAATACGTTTAAAAATATTAAGATTATAAAAGTAAAAACATATTACAAAATACTGAAAAAAAAATAAAACAATCTCAACAAAAGTTATAGTTTCTTTTAGAGTCCCGACTTCAGACGCTCTTATCTGAAATCGGGACTCTAGGCTTTAATTCTTCGATACATTATGCCTTAACATAGAGACGTGAGAAGAATCTCATTTATTGAAGTCAGTTAAAATCGCCTAATAATATATTTATGCGGAAACTGCAGGTTTTTTTAGTTACAGCCCATATATGTGCCGCTGCTGAGCACTGGCCTCCTCTCATTTCTGAGAGGGTTTTTAAGGCAAGGAAGTATCCGCTACGTATGCTGTGTATTAATATATAATTATAATATTTTTTTCTCGGACATTTAGGCTTCTTCACGAAGTTTTCCTTTACCTCCAAGCACGTGGTAAATCAGAACTTAAAATCACAATTAACAATTTCATTGGTGCCGGCGGGAATTTTACCCGAATTGATCGAGTAATATGAAATTTACAGCGAGTGCTAAGCCCCTGAAATACCACGGCTCTCATTTTTTTTATATTATTATTATTGAGTTTTTAATTATTTATTTCAGAGACATGGCACAATATGTTGTAGCATACAGATATTATCAGAAATAAGCTGCTGTGTATCTCTCTGTTGCTTTTGACGATACCCAAGGTACCACGGGATGTTATAAAGTTACTGACAGTTATTATTAAATTTAGTGTAGTTTCCACTGCAGATAAATTTTTCTATTTAGTGTCTTTGCACTGCGTAAGTAAGGCAAGTCAAAGATGTTTCAGAATGTTTGAGACATAAGGTACGGACTAGATCAGACATAGATTATCGACTTCATTGATTAATGTTACGAAAGTTTTGCGTCCATATACAAAATATGCTCAAAACCATAAGTTTATTAATATTTTTTCCTAAACCGTATCCATGCTCTTAATAAATGTGCAGGGTTATTTTGCTATCTACATCCAAATTTGGTTCAGAATAAGTAATATTGGTAAATGGTAAAGAAAAATTAATTAAAAAAATCTCAAACATTCTGTCCTCTTAATATTATCAATTCAGAATGCGTTGTGATGCATTATTTTGACAGATTGTCATTGATAAATATCTAACGCCTACTATTTTACTACGCCCACATTCGGAAGGGTCACTCACTCAAAAACGTTGAAAATTGACCTGCACACAGAGGAGCGCAAGTACGCGTCGTTGTTGCCCATAAATCACGTTCAATTTGGAATAATTTCAAATAAAATTAGAAGCCTTACTTACTTGTATTTACAAAAAGTGAAATAACGGTATATTGTAATTTATATATTTGACTTATATATTTGAGAGATTTATATATTTGCCATGTAGTGGCGGTTATGAATATCCACTACCCCATATCTTCCCATGGGTGTCGTAAAAGGCGACTATGGGAAACAGGCAGGAGATGGATAGCAGCATCTTCCTGATAACAATATTATTACAATAAAAAACTGCGGTTGTCAACCCGCTCGCCAAGCGTGGCAACTATAGCAAATATCCCCCCATGATGAAAGTTACGAAGAGACGGCCCCAGTCCCCGGTGGCCTTGCTATTCCTAGCTACGGTAAAGACCATGGTAACGGCGGGGCATGGGGTGCTAAGAATCTCCGGTGGAGGTTCCGTTGCCACCTACGACAACTCGACCTGGCAACTTATAACGACCGTAACCTGAGGACTGAAGAGAAAATCGTGGAGCTGGAAGAAGAGATAGATAAGTTACGCTGGCATATTATAGGATTATCCTAGGTCCGAAGAGAAGGGGAGGACACGGTAATCCTCGAATCCAGCAACTTATTCTATCACCGGTAGGGCGACCATCTGTACCGAGGAGTTGTCGGATTTATCGTCCACAAGTCTCTTGTTAACAACGTTTTAAAGATTGAGTGTGTCGACAAAAGTTGCATACCATATACTCAGAATCATCAAACGGTATTCGCTGAAGGTCATACAGATTTACGCACCAACATCGGCACACCCCGATGAGGAGGTGGAGGAAATGTATGAGGATATCTTTAGAGCCATGCATTCTTCCAAAACCTATTATACGGTGTTTATGGGAGACTTCAATGCAAAACTAGGCCAAGAGAGAACAGCAAGCTGAAGGTAGGGAAATTTGGAATAGGGCAACGGAACCTCAGGGGACAGCAGCTGGCTGACTTCATGAAGAAAGAGGGACTCTTTATGATGAACTCTTTCTTCAAGAAGCGGCCCTACACAAAGAGGACCTGGTTGAGCACCGACGGTTCCACAAAAATTGGGGTTGACTTCATTATGACGACCAGACGACAACTGTTTAGTGATGTCTCAGTGATCGCGAGGGTGAAAACTGATAGCTATCACCGAATGGTTAGAGTCACACTGAAACTAAATGTTAAGTTGAAGAGGTCTCGTCTAATGAAGTCAACGCTCCGACCCCCTCGTGCTCTAGTCGAGAGTTCCGAAACCTTTCAGCTTGAGTTACAAAACCGTTTTAAGTGCCTAGAAGACTGCAATGAAGTGGACAATATGAATGACAAGCTCGTGGAAACTGTCTATGCGATCGGAGCTAAGTTCTACAAAACACGCCGCAGAAGAACACAAAAACTCTCCGATCACACTCTTAATCTCATGTCTATTAGACGGGAAATGAAGCTAAAGTTTTTAGAAGATTTGCCAGCATACAGGCAACTGAACAGACAGATCTCCTAATGCATGCAGCAGGACTTACGCAACTTTAATACAGCTTGTATTGAAAAAACTATCGAGCGTAACCAAGGCTCCATTGGCTTTGCCAGAGATCTGTCTGCCAGAAAGAGCCACCTGTCAAAGCTGACGACCGAGTGTGGCAGCATTCTTTCTGGGACACCTGAGATTTTGAGTGAGATTGAATGGTTCTATGATCAGCTGTACACGTCATCGATGCAGCCACACGTAACTGTGAGAACCGACCCAAGAGCGTTATCCAACACTATTCCGAAGATATCCCGGACGTCAGTCCGAGCGAGATTAGAATGGCTCTCCAGCACATTAAAAACGGCAAAGCCCCAGGCGAGGATAGAATTACAGCAAAGCTTCTGAAAGCGGGTGGAAAACCAGTACTTGAAGTCCTTCAGAAGCTGTTTAATTCCGTCCTACATGGTGGCACTACTCCGGAGGTTTGAAGCAGAAGTGCGGTGGTCTTTTTCTTCAAGAAAGGCGACAACGCTTTCTTAAAGAACTACAGACCGATTTCCCTTCTGAGCCGCGTCTACATGCTATTTTCGATAGTCATTATAAATCGTCTCGCACGCAGACTTGACGATTTCCAGCCTCCCGGACAAGCCGGTTCCCGAAAGGTTTTTTGGCTTTCCATGGACCACATACACACCCTTCGGCAAACTTACGGCAAAAGACACAAGACAGAAGAGTACAATCTGCCACTTTACCTTGCGTATGTGGACTATGAGAAAGCGTTTGATTCCGTCAAAATTTGGGTGGAGCTACAGTCCCTTCAGCGGTGCCAAGTTGACTGTCAGTATATCAAAGTGCTGAAGTGTTTGTACAGTAGGGCTACGATGGCTATCCGAGTACAGAACCAGAGTACGAAACCTATCCAACTACAGAGAGGTGTAAGACAAGGTGATGTTATATCCCCGAAACTCTTCACCGCTGATTAGGAAGACGTTTTCAAGCTACTGGACTGGTAAGGATACGGTATTAACATCAACGGCGAGTACATCACTCACTTTCGATTTGCCGGCAATATAGTCCTTATGGCAGAATCGCTGGAGGACCTAAGCACTATGCTCAATGTCCTCAATAGTGTCTCCCAACGGATAAGTCTTAAGATGTTCAATGACGTCAATAATGTCTCCAAACGGATAGTACTTAAGATGAATATGGACAAAACAAAGATCATGTTTAATGTCCATGTCACACCTTTGCCGGTAGTTGTTGGGAGCTCTAAGCTCGAAGTTGTTGATGAGTGTGTTTACCTGGGACAAATAGTCCGACTAGGTAAGTCCAACTTCGACACTTCTTCTGGAAACTACGACAGTGTTACTAACTAGAGCCAGGCGGCAGCTTTTGCTGTCGCATGGATGGGCCGGCTCGAACCGGGGTGGTACCTTTACCTCACAGTATACTGTCAGGTATACCTCAAAACTTGACAACGAGATTGTACAACCCGTGCGTGTTGCCAGTGATTACTTATGGATCTTAGACGTGGTCCTTCACTGCTGGCCCTATGAGGACGCTCAAGATCGCTCAGCGAGCTATGGAGAGGGCTATGCTCGGAGTTTCTCTGCGTGATAAATTTAGAAATGAGGATATCCGCAGTAGTACCAGAGTAATCGACTTAGCCCAACGGATTAGTAAGCTGAAGTGGCAGCGTATAGCCTCCGCTTTCTGTCCGTCCGTATCTCATGTATGTATCTCATGATTCGTAATAGGTAGACAGTTGTAATTTTCAAAGAACGTGTATTCTTGTTGCCGCTATAACAGTTAATATTAAAAATATATTAAAAATTAAAGGTGACTCCCCTACTAGAGGCGTGTGTCATGGTACGGAAATCTTCATGCGCGATTCCGACTCGCACTTGGCCTTTAATATTGGATCTTTTTTTTATAACGAGGCATTTCATCATAGCCTTTAGGTGTGACAATATATTTGAATTTGGACGCTTAATCGAATAGAATGTAAGTATCTCTTTTTAACATGGAGAAAAGTCTACGCGTATCCGCCTCGCGGGGACAAGGGCATATTAAATCGGATAAACACCTCCCGCACCCATTAAAACTAATATTGACAGAGCCACGAGAACACTTTCACACACATCCGCGGCACCAGCGACGATCTCTTATTGGCATACTCCCCTTGGTATCAGGTAAAGTGCACCAGAAAACTATTGCGTCTATTTTTACGGCTTTTAACTCTAGAAAGTGTCCACTAGCCACAGCATCCACTTACTATCAGGGAGAGTGTATTTTCATTTGCTACTCATACATAGATTTACAAAAAGGTGCAGAAGCTTAAGAAGGAGTCAATCCTTCTTTTATCTCTTTTACTGAAATAGACATATGACCATGTATCATCTTTGCGTACTCAGCTTAACTGGCTGCCTATCCGTCAGCGCAGATATGTTAGAATACTTTGCACTCTTTTTATTATCCTGACCGATACTTGTGCTACTGAGTTTTTTTTTTATAGCATAAGGGTGAAAAAACGAGCACACAGTCCACCTGATGGTAAGTGGTTGCTGCGGCCCATAGACATCCACATCCATCCCCTGTTACAGATCAAAATGCAGATGCGTTTTCACCCGTGAGGACTAAGATGGAATGCCTCATTTCCAGTAAAAAGGGCCTCCGGCCACCTGCAAAATCTAGATTTCAGTACCTAGGAGATACTCATAATTGTTTTTTCCATTCTTTGGATAATCTACAGTTGCTAACACCTTTACACCGTACTGGTTATATGTCCCACTCGTTTGCTCTTGCCGCTATTAGATTCTAGAACGAAATACCTACTGACATTAAAAAAGCTTCCAACAAGTTTCTTTTTAAAAACAAAGTTTGTGAACATTTTAGTAAAGCATTACAAGTGTGAATTAACGCGTTTTCTTCAATAATGATTTTATCGTCATATATTTTCCTTATTTATCATGGCACAGATATATGTATATAATTTTTTTATAGGATAAGAGCGACAAACGAGCACACAGTTCACCTGATGGTAAGTGGTTGCTGCGGCCCACAGACATCTACATCTATCCTCGATTAGAAATAAAAATGCAAATGCGTTTTAACCGTTTTTGTATTAAGGTGGAATGCCCCATTTCCAGTAAAAAGGGTCTCCGGTTCTCTACACTCACAGTACGAAACACAGCAGCGTTAAGCTGCTATTTTAACGCGTTAAATTCTGCGAGAGCCTGGTCCTTCCCCGGTCAAGCCGACCCATTTGTGCTAAAACTTTACTACTAATATAGCTGCAGCATGGCTATATCACGTAAAATATATTTAATGTATTTAAGTTTATTTATGTACTTGTGTACGTCTGTATTAATAATATTCACATTTGTATTATATCCGTATAGAATACGTTCTATATATCTCTAAGCCGGGTGTTTGTGAAACGCTCCTGAGAACGAAGACAGACGACATTACTAACTATACTTTTGATAATGGGTGCGATATAAAATCGATTCTAATGAAAAAAAATCTTCTTTTCACAATGTTTTATTAGCTTTATTCACGCACCATCGTGTTAGTACAGCTAAATAAAACGATAATATCATTAAAAAAATCATGAAAATACTTTAACGTCAAACCAGCAGTGAAATTAAAAATAAATAAATCATAAAATTAGCTGATTAGGGTCAATATCCGCGTCGAAGCCAAACTCTTTTGTCTAGCTCGGTACAGGTCCCGTCACGTAAAAAGAACGCTGAGCAACAGGGGAGTGGTGTGTCTGCACGTAGGGTACAGTCACGTTTTAAAGTACCACATGATACTAGCCTATTGTTTTATAATTATAATAGTAATTAATGGTTTTATTGTAGAATCATAATAGGTACTTTACTAGCTACTTAGAACTTTGGAAGAGTTTGGAATTAAAAATGGATAATGTTTACTTGAGTGTTATTTTTTATTTCTGTCTTAAAATATAAATCAGTTTGTAACAAGAAAACATAAGCTAAGGGTAATACGCCCTCCATTATATCATCATGGGTCACGTGGAAGCCAGATGTCGATGGTGTGTTGGTGTTACTGGATGCTACTTCATCATCACTTTCATCTTCGCTTGAGCTTCCGTCATCAGAATCATTATTATCAATGCGAATGATAAATGTTTCCGTTGTCAGGTCGACCACATGGTAATTTTTTCGGTATTCTTCCTCAATATTTTTAACTTTACTGCACAATTATCCTCAATTACTTTCTCCCATCATATTTCCCTTTTCGTTCACTAGTTCAGTCATAAAACAATAGATATAAATAATTTTTCTTTCCTTCCTTTTTAAAACCATATCCGCTCGTCGTGCAGAGAAAGCTGTGTGTGCAACTGCATTTGGGAAACATCGAATCTTCAAAGCGCGGAAAGAATGAGGAACCAATAGCGTGCGCACAGTAATACTGGTAAACATTCCCCTGTCGCGCCCCCTTCGTACCACGCACTGCCGACTGTATGTCACCCCGCGTCAGGGTTGCCAACACATGGAGAATTCCCCAAATTGCGGGAAAATTAGGGAATGGGGATTGATATTATGCGGGTAAATGCGGGGATTTTGAAAATCGATATACTTATCTTAGTATTTTTGTTAGGTTACTTATGAATATTGAATGACTCCCTTTTTTTAATATCTTCATTGCACCACATTTAAGATTTATTTCGGCAACTTTTGTGTATCATTTAATGAATTTCATTTCTTATCTTTTTAATTTTAAAGCAGAGAACCGCATGCATATGAATGCAGATACTGTGGTACTTTTTAATGGCAACAAGGGAAGGAATTAAAAATACTCCATGGAGCAAAATGCTTGTTGCAAAAATATGGAAAGTGTGAAAAAAACTTCGGTAAAAAGAAAAAAAGTTAGTTAAAAATAAATCTTATAAAATTAGTTGAAAATTGCTTAATTGGCTTTGTAAAGTTGCAAGCGATGGGCCGGTATGAAATACTGTCTCGTTCTGCTGAGCACGCCAAGCTTTTTAGAGGCCAATTTGGCCTTCTCTTCCAAGTGACTACGAAACTGCACGTCACTCGATATGTCGACGCCGAGGATTCCGATACTGGCTGAGGCAACTGGGGGAGCGCCTTGAAACTGAGGAGATACGACAAAGGGGTTCTTTTTAGCGGTAAACGCGCAAACTTGTGTATTCTGAGGATTAAACTGGACTAGATTTAGTCGCCCCCAGTCCGAGACTTTGTCCAGCAAAGACTCGACTTCAGACACAAGTTTGTTCCGGTACTCGGCGACGTTTTCCCGAGAAATATTGGCACGGCCGGTATATAAGGCTTCACCAGTGCTGTCGTCTGCATAGCAATGAATGCTACCAGTTAGCAACATATCATTGATATGCAGGAGAAACAACGTTGAAGATAGCACGCAGCCTTGTGGAACACCAGCGTTGATAGGCTTGAAATCAGAGCATGCACCGTCTACAACGACCTTGATGCTCCGATCAGCAAGGAAACTGGTGATCCATTTGCACAATTTCTCGGGAAGCCCATAGGAAGGAAGCTTCGAAAGAAGCGCTTTGTGCCAAACCCGATCAAAAGCCTTCGCTACGTCCAAACTAACGGCTAATGCCTCCCCCTTGGACTCTACTGCCTCCGCCCATCTATGAGTTAAGTAGACTAGAAGATCACCAGCTGATCGACCCCGACGAAAACCGTACTGGCGGTCACTAATCAGCTGGTGATCCTCAAGGTACCTCATGAGCTGGCAGTATATAATGGCTTCCATTATTTTGGAGAACAAGGAGGTGATGGCGATAGGCCTGTAGTTGGACGGGTCTGAGCGGTCGCCTTTTTTAGGGATCGGGTGCACCAAAGCTGTCTTCCATGAGTTCGAGACTACGCCTTGGGAGTAGGAGTACCGGAAAAGACGCGTTAAAACCGGTGCCAACTCCGGAGCACACGTCTTCAGCACAATGGGACTGACTCCATCGGGCCCCCTCGACTTGCTGACGTCCAGGGAGAAGAGTGCTTTGCGGACCAAGCGCTGTGTAAATCGCACATCCAGCATAAAACACTCACATCGCGGAATGGTCGGCGGTGTGTTCCTCCCGTCATCTAGAGTCGAGTTGGATGCAAAAAGAGAGCTCAACAGATCGGTTTTCTCCTTTGTGGCATGGGCCAGTGAGTCGTCCTCTCTGTGCAGAGATGGAAGAGATGGCTGACAGAAGTTCACTTGGACAGCCTTGGCGAGAGACCAGAATGCACGGGTTCCCGAAGGAAGGCGAACTAGCTTCTCGCCAATTCTGCCGATGAGCTCAGACCTTGCCTTAGCAATGACGTTTTTGAAGGACCTGGAGGCGGAATTATACTTCTTTTTAAGTGCGCTGGTGTTTACATCCCGAGACGTTGATGCGTATTGGACGGATTAAAAACGGAAATTCAATTAAAATAAAGTAAAAAGTTATTTTTTAAAATAATTAACTATCGATCATAATTGCAATTGATTTTAACTATTTAATTATTCAACACCATTTCATTTCCATATTTCTGTACAAAATCAAAGATAACGATGAAATTGAAAAAATGTGTAGTAGTATGTAAATAAGTACTCGAGTATGTACGTTTATCAATTTCAATATCATTTTTGTGGTAACGATCTGCTTGTTTCGTCAGGGTACAATTGATTGTCTAATTGTATTAAAATGACAACCATAACTTCTAAATTCCATATGAAGACTTAGCTAGGATAACTAAACTTGTAAATAAAATAAACCTTGTTAATATCTTGTAGGTTTAACGGCCTGTGGAAGTGTACAGTGCTTCAAGTACGTCACAAATGACTCGTGCGCATTTGTTTTGGCGGGATTGATTTTTAATTTCAGTTCTTGAGACTTAATATCTTGTAGGTTTAACGGCCTGTGGAAGTGTACAGTGCTTCAAGTACGTCACACAAATGACTCGTGCGCATTTGTTTTGGCGGGATTGATTTTTAATTTCAGTTCTTGAGACAGTTCCGTGTTGACGATCACGTGTACGTGAGCGACAGTTCAATCGTTATGTTTATTATATTCTTGTTGTTATGTTTTGTTTTTCTTGTTTTTATTTAATAATGCTTAACGCGTAGGTACATTTATAGTGCTCGTGAATACGGTAACATGTTAATGTGCCTTGCAGAATCTCTTTACTCTTTTAGGATTTAGATCGGTAAGCTCTTTCACACTTTTTTTTTTTAAATAACTTAGTAACTGAACTCATCTGAAATAGGTACATAATTGAATACATCAGAATAATAAAACATACTCACACAATGGATAAAATGCATGACTCCAACCATGTTAACATTTCTTTTATAAGTAATTTTTTATTAGCGGGAAATCGAACCAGGTATATGGTTTTATTAAACCTGTGAATAAAATGGCTAGGTGGAGACAAGCACAGTGGCAAAAAAAAAAAGTAGGTTAAGTAGATAAGTTAGGGTAAAACACTTACTTTTATACTACTTCTTTTTATTATTAGTCACAAAGAACAAATTACAATCTCCTTATATATTGATTACAATGACCTTTTTTTTTAAACTGACATATTACAAATTTTATTTTTAGTTCAATAAAACAAGAAGGTCAATATTCTACAAACAAAACAATAAAAACAAACTACTCATTGCTAAATTATCCCACATGGCTGTCCTGATCATTCATCTGACCACGATTGAAACGTCTTCCGGCGAAATCCACGGCTTTATGAGATCAGCTGAGGTGTTGTATTAATCGGGCCTTCGCTGATACCAATCTTTCCAACATAACGATCGTTCGAATTGTTATTTAACAACTTCGCAGGGTCCCAAGTACTTAGGATATAATTTATTCCCTTGTGAGAACTGTGTTTTTTTTCATGGCTACCAAATCTCCAATATTAAAGGGCATTGCTGCCCTTTCGCTTTTTATTATATCTTTTAATGTTCTTTTTTTGTACTTTCTGTATAGATTCTTTGGCCTTATTTCTGAGTTCTTCTCTTTTCTCGTTAAAATTCTGTATGCTTTCTTCTTCTATTAATTTCTGAACTTCATCATCTTTATCTCTCATTTTAGTGCCAAAAAGCAGTTCAAATGGTGTCATTCTTATACTTCTTTGGTATGTTCCATTCAAACATCGTTGTACTTTGGACACACGGCGATACCATTTAGTCGGGTCATCAGCACTTAGTTCGCTTAACACGGCGACGATAATCTGATGGATGCGCTCAACTTGGCCGTTTCCTCTGGGTTGTCCGGTGGTAATTGTATAGTGCGTTATATTTTCACTCTGACAATACTCCTGCAAGTTTCTTGAAGTAAAAGCAGCGTTTCGATCAATAATAATTCTTTCAGGTGCTCCAAAGGTTTGTTGTTGTAGTCTTTGTTTCCCTAAAGTCTCTTCCGTGGTTAAAGTCTTAACAGGGTAAATCCATGTACATTTCGTATAAGCATCCACGACGGTAAGGATGTATTTGTAACTCTTGTAAATCGAAGTCATTGGTCCTACATAATCCACATGGTATGTCGATAGTGGCACATCACCTTTGTCTATCGGATGTAGGAAGCATTCTCTTTTACCTCCTTGCGATATGAGAATGCATTCAACATAATTACTAATGACTTTTTTATTTTCTTAGTTAAATTTTCAAGGAAATATTCCCTATTAATACATTCTTCAGTTTTTAAGATTCCAAAATGTCTTTTTTCGTGATTTTTCCTGATTACCTCATACTGCTTTTTCTTAGGGACAACAATCAATTTACTTCCATCTTTCTTTTTATATAGCATTTCGTACTGTGTGATATATATAATACTCGTATTTTTCTGTTTTTAATTTTTTTTAATCAACCTCACATAGTCATCTTCATTCTGTGCTTTCTTTAAACGAGCTGTAGTTTCAGTAACTATCATACAGATAGGATATCTGCTCAGTGCGTCGGCGTGTCTCATTCTTGTTCCTTGTCGGGGTTCGATCTTGTAGTCGTATTCTTCTAAAAGCAGGGCCCAACGAGCGACTCTGGGTGGTAAGTCATTTTTTATAGTGTCACAGTAAGAACAGAGCAACCTGCAACTATTTTAAATTTTATCCCAAGAAGGTAAACTCGGAACTTCTTTATGACAGCAACAGTAGCTAAAATTTCTAACTAATAACTGTGGTATTTTCGTCGTTTTCGTCGGAGTCGTTTCTTACTCATATAGTGCACGACGTAAAATTGATTACCTTTAGGGCTTCTTTGTAGAAAAATAGCTCCATACCCGTCAGTTCTTGCGTTGGTGTGTAATTCTGTCTTTAAATCTGGATTGAATATTCGGAGAACTGGTTAGTTACACAATATTTGTTTTAATTCTATAAAAGCTTTCTCACACATTTCATCTAAATTGAACAGCATCTTTCTATAACAAATCCGTCATCGGTGTTGCGATCATGGAATAGTTTTTTATTAACTTTCTGAAATACCCTGTCTGTGTCTGTCTGTGTGATGAATGTTTTTATATTGTTGGGCTTCTTGAAATTCGCTACAGCCTTAATCTTTTTTGTAGATGGTCGAACACCGTTGTCACAAATAATGTATCCAAGATATTAGATTTCCTTCTTTAGAAAATGGCATTTCTTCCAATTAAACTTTAGACCGAATTCTTCGCTTCTTTTAAATTGAAGGGCACAGGAAAAGAAGGAGCTCATTAACATTATCATTGTTTCGAGTAATTAAAGAATTAAACCTAAAATTTCAATTTCTACACTTACAACTCTACTAGAATATGATTTGTACCCATATAAAAAAGGAACAGTGTATATTTAACATACTATATTGTTAATTTAAAAGATTGGGTTGGTAAATAAACAATAGTTTGTAATTTAATTACCTAACTCCCAAATGTAATAAGCAAGAAGGTGCTCATTGTCACAATGATCTCCTTTTTACATTTTACAAATTAATTGGTGATCATAAACAATGTCTAATTACATAAACACACTAATGAAATAAAATACATGTTAACTAGCATGAAATTTATTTGTTGGGTAAGTTAATTTATTCGGGTAAAATTAATTTTAAAGATGAAAAAAGAACCGGGGCCCTACAAACAGCAGTAATGGCAGAAAACGTACGTTTTGAAAACGGGGCCTCTAGACGTGTTTCAGAAGTCGTTACTGGTGACGAGACATGTATCTATCAATATGATCCGGAAAATAAAAGGCAATCATCGGTATAGGTCTACTCAGAAGGACAACTGACAATACTGCAAATACCTCGCAACGTCTGCAAAAAAAATGGTGACTAGTTTTTTTTCGCGGAGCTACATTTATCGACGTCAATGCTGGAAAATTGTAGGTCAGTTAACTCTAAATGGTATACTACAGTTGCATTACCCAAAGCTTTTCAAGCTGTGCGGGAGAGAAGACCAAAGACTGGGCTTCGGGGAATTATGCTGCATCACAATAACGCCTCTTCACATACCTCCCTTAGAACAAAAGCATTTATTGAGGAATCTGGTGTTGAAGCCGTGGCTGCCAACGAAGAAGCGATTTCCGACCTGTCAGATCAAGACTGACAAAAGTGTTTTCAGAGTTGACTTAGGCGAATGGAACTTTGTATAGAGCATGATGGAGAATATTTTGAAAAGATGTTAAATAAATATTAATAATATCTAGAATACTTTTCGTATATCTTAAAACTTACTGAGTGTCCTACGTATTATTGTCAATTTTGAGAAAAATAAGCAAAAATTTTTAAAAATCTAACGTACACTAAAGAAGTCGTAAAATTTATACAAGGAAGCTTATCTGGCAGCTGTCATTTGTATGACAAAATAATACAGATGGCCGACTATGAGCGCGTTTTTTGTTACAATCGCTGCGATCAGCCCTTTCTAGCGTGGTTTCATAGACAATGGGCACCTTTTTACACGGTATAGAATGCAATGAGCGCGTTTTATCCTAAAGTACAATTTTTTTAAATTCACTTTACACAAAATCAGCGCCTTTTATCGTTTTTAAAATAACGTGCTTTGATTGGCCATAGAAAACGAAGTAAAAGGGTATAGTTCATTCCAAAAACGTAAAATTGTCAATGAGCTCCTTTTTTCCCTGTGCCCTTCATACTTTCTCTAGCTTACTAATTCCTTCATCTTCTGTTATCGAGGGTATGATTAAATCATCAAGGTATACTAGCAGGGTCCCATCAATAATTAGATAGCTGAATATATCGTTAATAAATCTTTGAAACAAAGATGGCGCTGTACACTCTCCAAAAGACATTCTTTGAAATTCGTACTGGCCTTGGGGTGCTATGAATGAGGTGTACTTTTGCCTATCTTTGTGTACTTTCACGTGTAAAAAGCCATTTTTCAGATCAAGGGACGTGAACATTTTAGCCTCCTTCAACTTGTCTATCTGGTCTTCTATTATAGGTAGGGGAATTTTTTCTTTAATAACCTTTTTATTTAATCGTTGATAATCTATACACATTCTACGTGACCCATCTTTTTATGAGCCAGAACTACAGGACAGGCGAAATCAGATTTGCTAGGTTTGATTATTCCTTTGTCTAACCATTCTTTTACTTGCATATTCACAGCATTCATTTCTAAGGGTTTTTTTTTATAGGATGAGGGTGACAAACGAGAACACAGTCCACCTGATGGTAAGTGGCTGCTGCGGCCCATAGACATCTACATCCATCCTTTATTACGAATCAAAATGCAGATGCGTTGTCACCCGTGAGGACTAAGATGGAATGCCTCATTTCCAGTAAAATGGGCCTCCGGCCACCTGCACGCACCAAGCGAAACGCAGAGGTAAACCTCTTCTTCACGCTGGTTTTCTGTGAGGTCGTGGTACCATCCCGGTTCGAGCCGGCCCATCCGTACGACAGCAAAAGCCGCCGCGTGGCTCTACCACTGTTAAAAAGTCGTGACAAACGTCGGGGATTTTGAAAAGCTGGTTCTTCATCGATAAGTATTATTTTCAATTCAATGTTACTTTCTTTCTTCTTTTCATTAGGTTTGTACTCTTCACACATCTTACGAATTTTTTCCGCGTATATAGAATCTCCTATATCATATTGTTGTTCATTGTCCTTTTCCTCCATTAGAAGTGTAAGATGCATAATCTTTTGTATAAAGACACCTTCAGAAGTGAAACACACTTTGAAATCTCTAAGAATAGGGTTTCCAATCAGTAAAGTTACGGGTAAATCGTTGTCTTTCACAACATGAAACTTGAAATCTGTGTAGTAGTTCTCAATTTGAACATTAGCTGTAAACATTCCTTCAGTAAGAATTTGTTTTTCGGCTATTCCTGTTATACACGTTGATTCTGTTTTATAATCTTTAATTTCTTCTTTAACCTTCTCGAATTCTATTCTTTTGTTATGATATTAATATCACTTCTTGTATCAATTAGGGCAACAAATTCTTTACCATTAATCTTTATCTTTTTGTAGGACACCTTCTCTTTTTCACTTTTATTTTTAATTTTTAGCTACTTCTTAGGTTTGCTTGTACTGAATGTAATGTTGATTTGTGACCGAATTCATTGCATTTAAAGCATTTGATTCCCTTTGGACAGTTGGGCGATTGATGATCCACTTCGCCACAGTTCTAACATCTTTTTACATGAGTCATCTTACGGGTTGAATGATGCCCATGTGATTGGCCAGATTGTACCAATTTGTTAGGCACATTCGCTCTAAAAGAACTCTAGATTTCCAACTTCTTGCGAAAATCCTTTATGTCTGTAGCACCATATAAAATAACTTTATTGGTCTCTAGATCACGAATACCATCAATGACATACTCAATCAGCACAGCGTCTTCAACCCTGCCATGAAATGCTAATTCTTTCATAGATAAGAAATATTGTTAGTAAGTTTCATCGTTCTTAATCTTACGCAATGCAAGTTCCTTGTGTATGATTGCGCTATTAATCTTGGAGCCAAATTCTTCCATAAGTAATTTTTTCGAACTCGCGTACTCCTTTACTCTTCCCAAAGATTGTAAAAATAGCTTGGCAGTACCGTCTAAAAGTCTCTTTGCATAGAGCAGATTCTCGACTTTAGTGTACTTCATAATTTCGGCAGTATCTTTTCGTTCGTCAATAAACGTCTCAATAGGATAGGTGTCATCTACGGTAATAATGTTCATTGACTTCTCCAAGTCTTTAAATGGAATTTTTATACGAGTATCTAACTCCTGCTCTTAATCTTCATTTTCTTTTACATATTTCTTCAGCGGCATTGTGGTTGACAAACTAGTATTACGTCTTTTTCTAGTCGTGCAAAATGATAACTTATTTGAACTCATTAAGTCTTCAGTCTTTAAAATAAATTTTCATATCCAAATTCCAAAGCTGTAGGGGAGACCGGGGATGGTTGACCAATTTTCAGTGAAGACGCTTGTATTTTCATTGTTTTGATGTATATTGTTGTAAAAATCAATACATCTGATAAGTAAACTATTAAGCTTCTGAAAAATATAAAAAAAAGCTCACAATCAATTATGATATAGTACACAAGCTTAATTTTGTAGAACACGAAATATGAGTCAACCTGCCCCATGCCCGGGGTTGGTTGACTTGTCACTAGGGGTAAGTTGACCTATGAAATAATTATCACACATTATAGGAATAAATATGATAAAAATATAAGAAGTATTTGAAATTTTATTACGATAAACTTTTTTATCCTGACAATTTAAATATACATCATAATTTCAAACATATTATAAATTAGAATAAACAATCTTACATTTAAAAATTTCTCAACTAAACACTAAAAACATAATACTTTTAGTATATGAAACTAAAAAAAAATCTGTTATTAACTTAATAATATACAAAAGTAAAAAACAGTCTTGACTAATTCAACTAATATAATAATATAATCAGTCTTCTAAATTAGAGGTGCAATTTTTGCATTAATGGAACAAAATATTACCACTTGCACAGTGTTGTGCATGGGCCCATAACTTGCACATAGTGCACTGAATCCATTTTTCTCCAGGAATAAGGAGGAGGAGGAATAGGATTTTAACAGTGGTAGAGCCACGCGGCAGCTTCTGCTGTCGCACGGATGGGCCGGCTCCAACCGGGGTGGTACCACGACCTCACAGAATACCAGCGTGAAGTAGAGGTTTACCTCTGCGTTTCGCTTGGCGAGTGCAGGTGGCCGGAGGCCCTTTTTACTGGAAATGAGGCATTCCATCTTAGTCCTCACGGGTGACAACGCATCTGCATTTTGATTTGAAATAGAGGATAGATGTAGATGTCTATGGGCCGCAGCAACCACTTATCATCAGGTGGACTGTGTGCTCGTTTGTCACCCTTATCCTATATAAGAAATATGTAAAATGTAAGATTCAGTGCAATCTAAACAAAATGTATCATCCTCATAACTTTTGTCTTCTTCGTCACTATTTCTCTTATTGGTCCCATGAAAATCTTTTTTCCTCTTCCTTTTCTCTTACTCTTGTTGGTCTGTCTCTATAAATAGTACAAACTTTCGAGT
The DNA here is from genome assembly GCA_033319125.1 of Parnassius glacialis. Classification (NCBI taxonomy): domain Eukaryota; kingdom Metazoa; phylum Arthropoda; class Insecta; order Lepidoptera; family Papilionidae; genus Parnassius; species Parnassius glacialis. Next base: position 25,233,129 of record JAVANC010000024.1, on the reverse strand, counting down.
TTCATGAGTAGTAAATCCGTAGTAAATATCATCTGCCTTCTTCAGGTAATTTTCTAATGCGAGTTCTTCCTCATCACTAAATATTTGTCTATTTTTTGTGCAGCCAGTGCTCGCTCTCCAAAGTTAATCATCATAGTTATACATCTTGCCAATGTCGGTTCACTTTCTAACATTTTCTTCATTTTTACCACGTGGCGTTGGGTACAGCAAATTCTTTTGCTGTAGAATTAATACTTATTTTATAAAAAATAACTTGTTGACATGCGAAGACATCTTTGGGTGTACTTCCTCGATCAGTCTTTTTTTTGTACGTTCGCATGGTTCTGCAACAACAAGCATTTGATAAATTAAAAAGAAAACTGACTTTGATCCATGTAAATTATACCCAGACTACTATGGGGTAGGTTGACTAGGTGGTCAACCAGCCCCAAAATAAATTAGTCTACCAGCCCCGGATCGCTTTTTAATTTTTAAATACGTGGTATAGTCTCAAAACTGCGGCGAAATAAAAAAATATTATACGTAATAAAAAGATTATCAATCAAACTTTTACTTTAAATTACGTGAAAGTAAATAACAACGAGTATATAGGCGTTACTACAAAATATATTAGGAGGTAAACAATTACTTACATGGTTTGTTTTTGGATATTAAGCTCCTTATCCCAAACGACGTGCGTAAACGATGTCTCTCTTCCAGTACCTGAGCGGGGGTAGAAAACGGTTTCTCGCACCTAGTTGGATGAGGCAACACTTTTGAGTAGGTCGAGTTTTTGACAGTAAGTCAACCTGCCCCTATAGTCAACCATCCGCGGTCTCCCTACTTTCTGTTAAATGACTTGTAATAAATCTTCGAATCTTTAGTCTTCGTCTCGCCTCAAATTTTTGGCCATCCCGGACGAGCCCCCAAAGGTCAATATTCTACAACAAGCAATAAAAACAAACTACTCATTTCTAAATTATCCCATATATATCGACGCTGGAAAGGAAAACATTACCAATCGACACTTTGGTCGATATTGAGTTATATATATCATTGGAATCAGCTTTTTTTTCTGCGTCGATTGGTTCTACTTTCGTGCTTCTACGATGAATTTAATGTTGTTTAGTTATTTAAAAATTTGAGGATTTTTTGAAGTTTTCGGCGACCAACCGACGATAATTTTCGTCATTTAAAAAAATATTGTGTTTAGGACAATTTTCAATCTACCGTATTTCTACTTAGTAAATTTATCCTGTTTTTTATATAAACTATTTTGGTTTTAAGTTACTCTTTCCTGAACTTATGAAAAATTTAAAATTTGTTTGGATATCTTTTCCTACGTAAAAAAATTATTTTTTTGCAACCTCTTACCTTTTTACCTATCCTTAATATTAGCTATTTGTCATTTAGATATTTTTTACCAGGTCTGATTAACAAACATCTTTTCGTTTACTGATGTTTTTCCTTCTTGTAATTTTGTCGCTTAGATGAATGTTACCTGCCGTTTTCTAATATATTTTGGCGTTATTTCTTTTAGAAATATTTACTTAATAACACGTCAGTTGAGTCTTCCGCGTTGATCTTGCATTGTCGTGTTAGGTTGTGATTTAATATTGAAGTGGTCGTTAGGAACAAAAAATTGAACCACCGTGCTACAAGCTGGCGTTTGGTGAATAGATGTGTGATCGTGCGTCCCAATGACTCGTCGCTTGGTCTAGAAAAGCGGTAATTATTTTCATTTAAGTGTAACATAATATTCTTTAGTTGTGTGCTAATGTTTGAGTTCCTGACATTTTACAACTGCGAAAGGACCTGCGTTTTTCGAAATTAATAGACCTAGCTTTAATTAATGCAGGTATTAGTCCCAAGTTCCTCGATAGAAGATAATATACCAAGGATTAGTTAATGTAATTATATTTTATTTTGATGATAACATCATTTTGTTTTTCGTTGTAAGACTCCTTAACCATTCAAAATGTTTCTGAAGATTATAATGCCGTGTCATTCTAAGAAAAATATTTGATTATTTTGAAGTATTTCAAAGTTGCTTCTCGCCGGATGATTCCTACGTTGTTGCTGATTTTGTCGCTGATATGGAACTTCAGGGAATGGAACTTTTTATTCCATCATCTGTTGTGCCACTCGGAGGTAGATCCTAGCTATGAATTGATAGTTCATTTAAGATTGCATCTGGCCATAAGCAGGAGTGCTACCGGGCCTGGACTGACGCGTCGGTGTCACACCAAACACCAAGAAGAAAAGAAATATAATAAAATTAAGAAAGTTCCGCTTCCAGTTCCTACAAAAGAGTCATTGATAATGCAAAGCAGTGCACTGATTCGTGCGTAAATCTGCAGAATTGGCGAGATATTAGTCTCATCTCGTAGAGAATTCTAGTCTCTCGCCAAGGCTGTCTAACGGAACTTCTGTCAGCCATCTCCTTCATTTCTGCACAGGGAGAACGACTCACTGGTCCATGCCGCAAAGGAGAAAACCGATCTGTTAAGCTCTCTTTTTGCATCCAACTCGACTCTCGGTGACGGGAGGAACACACTGCTGACCATTGTGCAGTGAGAGTGCTCAGTGCGCAAAGCACTTTTCTCCCTGAATGTTATCAAGTCGGGTAAACCTGATGAAATTCTTCATATTGTACTGAAGACATGTCCATGTGTAGGCGTAGGAGTAGCCCTGAACTCATGGAGATAGATTTAGTGCACCCGATGCCTAAAAATAGCGACGGTTCAGCTACAGGCCTATTACCTCATTGTACTCCAAAATCATGGAAACCATTATAAACTGCCAGCTGATTACGTACCTTAAGGTCCACCAGCTGATTAGTAACCACAATTACTGATTTCGCCGCGGTCACTCAGCTGGTGATCTTCTAGTGTACCTGACCCCCAAGATGATGGATGCAGTAGAGACCAAGAGGAAGACCTTGGCCGTTAGTTTTGACATATCAAAGGCCTGCGATCAAGTTTGGCTTAAAGTGCTTCTTCCGAAGCTTTCTTCCTATTTGGTTCCCAAGAAATTGTGCAATTGGATCGCCAGTTTTCTTGCATGCTCCGACTGCGAGCCCATTTATGGTAGGGTTCCACAAGGCTGCGTGCTAACACCTCCACTGTTTATGTTGTATATCAATTATATGTTGCAAACCAGTAACATTCATTAGTATACGGATGATAGCACAGGTGATGTATTTTACATCGGCCTTTTTATAAAACCGAAGGTCTCTGAGGATATTTGTAACTTGTGGAGGTACTTTTAAATTTAGTTTAGAAGGGTGTATTGTTTCGGGAATATGCTTTTAAATCACGAAATTTAATATTTATTTATTAAAAAAATTCATGTTTAATAAACAAATACTAGTATTTTTTCCTTTTTAAACCTAAAATTCGCATTGAATTATTAGGGGCCAAGCCTTACTTTAATTTGTTCTCTGGTAAAAATATCACAGACAGAAATTAATCAACCATGAAGTGGTAAGTAACTTTACTAGATCATAGAAATGTTCTTTTTATTATATAGGTATTTTTTCCATGCTCAAATTCTTCAAAACTGTCTGATTATGAATTTTTATCGGGTTTTACTTCTAAAGTCGGTTGTCGGTAGGTCGATTTTTATCGTTCGTGATTTTTTTATTCTTTTTACTAAGCGACACTAACTTCGGAAATGGTAAGCAAATCGGGAACTTACCTAAAGTAGCTAATAAAGTGTCCAACAGCTTTTTTAATCATGTAAGAATCATTCCAATAGGGTAAATAGTACAATTTAAATGATGAAAAAAATCATTTAAATGATTAAAGATCAGTTCTCCTGTAACGTTGCCTATATGTCGCTTGGTAATTTTTTTCTTTCCACCGTCGATATATATATTATATATCTTTATATTTAAAAAATTACGTGTCACATTGTTTGTCCGCGATGAACTCCTAAACTACTGAACTGATTTCAATAAAATTTTGCATTGTGTGCAGTTTGGTCCAACTTGAGAGATTTTTTTTTTCTTTCTCCAATTTTTATTGGAGAAAGGGTCATCTCACGCAAGGGCAGAACAACGTCAACATCGTTACCTTTTTCTCTCATTATTAGTTAACTTTTGCTGCACTACCTCCCATATGTTTATCTCTGCTTAGCCTAATGGTTGACTGGGAGAGAATGCCTAAGGCATTAAGTCCGCCATATTATGTACGATTTTTATTTTGTGCATAAAAGCTTAAATAAATCAATAAATAATACGTCGATGTCATACACAAACTTTGCTTACAACTTTTGATGCGAACGCGAACTACGAGTAACTGCCATTAAAGTAGCTGTTACATTGTTAAAGTTGTGACCTAGAAAGCATGTAAACCGCCATTAAAGGAAAACTAAAGTTGTAAAATATAACTTATAAAATTAGTTTGTAAGAAGTATTTATGGTCACTGCGGTTTTAATTATATCACTTTGAATAAAAATACCACGATTAAAATATTGTAATGAATTGTAATAGTATTAACGTTATTCAGACAAAATTCCCATCACAGCGGAGTCTACCCATCTGTGCAGGACAGGATTGTAATGCCGAACCTGTGCACAAACACACACACACATACACAAACATACACACACACACACACTAATCCCTCACAGGTATAGTCCGATTGCACGAAAATCCGACACAACCGGATAGAGATCAGGCGCAGGACCAACGGATTTACGTACTTTCAGAGGCATGGGAGTGAAACACTGCCAACTTCCTGACGACATATTGCTACTGAGAATTTCACGACAGATAGTCCCAGTAACTGATTTTTACTCATCCTTGGATTTGAACCAGGAACCACACAATCAGCAGTCACGCTTATAACCGTAGGCTAACAAAGCAATCAAAATACAATAATATTACAATAAAACATCGTTATGAGGACAATACATATTATTTTTATAAAAATAGATAATGCGTTAATAGCAATGGCTGTTTGAGCAGAAGAAAGATTACAACTCTCATAATGTTTAATTGGATAATGTATGTAATAAAAAAACAAGAAAGAAAATGTACGTCCCCTAAAGTGGGCTCACTCCTCCTCTTAGACCTTAGATAATTTTAGGGAAAGCGCGATAGCCCAATGTCTGTGAAAACGTACAAAATCGCCTCCGCCACTAAATCAGATTTGTTAGACGACAAATGCTCGCTAAAGAGCACTGATTCCTTCCAAGGATAATTCGCGAGGCTATTGAAATAAAAAAAGATCCTAATTTCAATAGAGAAGATGGCTGGGTGCTACCATCTACTTGGGATCCCAACCCAAGCATATAACTGCAATACTTCAATATACTATAAGTTCATACTGCGTAGATCGGAACAAAAATTAACAACTTTTATCTGGAGTTAGCCATGGTTAACTATGACATTGGGACTTCAAATACCTCAGTCCCCCCTCCCCGTGACCACGGGTGCTGTAAAGTGCTGGAAACGTCCGGGATATAAAATAAGTTAATATACAATACTCTTAAAATGTAATAAAATATTACAGAACAAAAATCGATTGATTAGCATTTCTCTCTCTTTATTGCTCTTGCAACATATTCCATGTAGGCGGACGACTTTAAAACTAACTATACTTACGATGTATAGCATCCCATAATATTGTGTATAGTATGTGCCAAATCGATTGAGAAAAACGGACAATGACCTTTCGGTCGTTTAACCAGGGGTTACAAACCTTCAATATATAGGCACATTTTATATGTAGTACTTTCTTTATTTATAATGATTTTTTTATAATGATTGATATAATATATATTTATTAACTATTATTAAAAAGTTATGTGAAAGATCGCTGTAGAAGAAAAATCATCTATTGTTATAAAGTACTTTATTCATTTAACAACAAAAAACATTAATTTATAACACATATAAAGATTCGAGTGATAACGACACCGAATAAGTACGTACTTATGCAAAAGATAAAACTTTATTTTTAATATTATATAAGAACTTTATTTTTATTCGGTGCAATCATCACTCGTATCTTCACTTGATGAACTATCTGTAACATTAATTATAAAGCGATCTGCAGTTTGGTCAATTCTATCATCCATGCCACGCATTTTTTGTTCAACCTTAAGGACATGCTGAACACAGTTTTTCCATTTATCTGGCGTGATTTGAGTTAAACCATCTTTAAGTAAATTTTTAACATCTTTTAACTTGAAAGTTGTATTTTTTCGTGCAACGTACCCTTTCACATCTGCCCACACAAGTTCAATGGGGTTAAGCTCACAGTGATAAGGAGGTAACCTTACCACTGTGATGCTTTTTTCTTTTGCCATCTCGTCGGTGACGTAACTTCGATAGTTATCTTTAACTGCCTTTATTTTTTCCATTAAGTGGGTCTTTGTGTCCGAGGGCACGTATGCGATCTGTTTAGATTCTAGCCATTCCTGCATATTTTGTTTCCGCCAAGACATTGTTGGGGTTTTTTCTAAACGTCTGGAGTGGTAACTAGCGTTATCCATAACTATGACATCGCCGCTTTGCAGTTTTTCTATTACTTTTCTAAACCAGTCCTCGAAATGGAGAGCGTCCATACTCTCATGGTAGTCACCAGTAGATGATGATTCAAATACCCAATCACATCCCTCCAAAAAGCCATTTTCATTGCCAACGTGTACAACTATTAATCGCTTTCCTTTACCCGAAGGGGCTTTCGCGCCAGTAGAGTAGCCTTCTAACCGTGATTGACGAGAAGATTCAATTGTGGTGTCTTCCCATACCTTTCCCATAGTATGACCTGCGTTAATCCATGTTTCGTCAAGGTAAAAAATGTTACGTCCCTCGTTTCTTAATATTTGTATTTCTCTCAAATATCTGGTACGCCACAGAACTATCTCTGGGCGATCTATTAGACCACTTTTTCTGTTTCTCTTTATATATTTGAATTTTAAATGGCGCAACACACGTCGCAGGGAAGTTTTGTTCAAGTTTGGCAACTGGTCATCTTGATTTATACTGAGCAAAATTTTGTCTAAAGTCGGTAATTCTCCTGCAAGAAAGAACTGATGCACTTTCGCTCTTATAGCCGATTTATCAAAATCGTCCAACTTGTCAATTACAGACTTTTTTCTTTTATTAATTATTCCCTTTTCTGGTATTTTATGGGAATCTCTATACACGCTTAATACGCGATATATAGTGCTCTTGCTGACTCCTGAGATCTCCGAAACCTTTTCTACCATATTAACGTTTGAAGGATACACGTCTTCGGGCCAGGTGTTTTTGACATATTTGTATACATTAATGATAATCTCTTGTTCCCCGACCGACAAAGTGGTAGGTTTTCTCTTTTTTACTGGTGACGTTAAAGGTGCTCCAGAAGATGGGCCTGTAAATAAATGACAAAAATATACTACCATAGTACTACATCACATAAATACATATTGTTTTAGAAAATAAATACCACATGGTCACATAAAAAGAGCGCTTTAAGAAATAGAAAGGCTACGTCGTCGCATTTGTACCTATTTGTACGTACCTGCTACGTTTATTATGGGTCGGCGACGTCTCTTTCCACTTGATGTTGAAGGACCGGGTCCTTCACCAAATTCTCCTGAACTCATGTCGATTTAGTAACGACCGTCACAGTAAAACTAATATAACAGATTCAAAAAACAAAAACTTAACGATATAACAAATTTAACAGTAAAAACTCAACTAAAACAATGCAATGAATGCTATGAATTACCCGAGACGTACACACGCAAGCGCTATCCGAACACGAATGAAAACAAAATGGCGGACCGGCCCAAAAAAGGTGACGCATCTCTGGCTGCCATTGTCACGTTTCTTTTAGAACGAACTGACGTAACGCGCGTTTTGTTTATTTTAAAGGGATGAATTTGCAAAAGCTCAATATGGTGATTATATTGCTTCAAATATTTTTTTAATATGAAACTGTTATTAAATGAATTGCTGCGTTACTTACCATAAATTGAAATATAAAATATAACACATTTTTCGCGATGTACCGTAAGATTTTACTATGTTTATAGGAACCACAGACAATATTATTTAAGAAACAAAAAAACAAAACATATGTGCTGACCTAGAAGTGGGAATAATATCAATATTTAAATATTGTTATCACATCTAAATTGAGATTTTGTAAGTTACGCCTTTTGACACTCGGCTCATATCTGAGGTCATTGTCCGTTTTTCTCAATCGATATGGCACATACTATAGTAAAACGTCACCTAACTAAACTAATATTTAAATCATACCGCCTCTCTAGAAACTACATTTAGCAATTGTAAGACTAACATATTGGCCGCTCGATGGTAGAAAAGAAACAAATCGTACGAATTTATATTTGATATACTCGCATAAAGTGCAAGCCCATCCAGGTAATTATAGGTAACCTATCTACTGATAGGATGCAACTTGATTTCTCATTTTTAAAGACAGGCTTAGAATTTGCGGGGTCAGTGCTAATAGCTGATCGTAAAGGCAGTGGTTGTAAGCTATTGAAGTCATACATTTGTGTTTTTGTGTGCTTTGTAGTTAGAGCCATTCACTTGTAATTGCTCTCCGATCTAACAAAAGAGTATTTTCTTACCGCCTTTAGTCGGTTTGTCGCACGTCGTGACAAGCCTCAGCGCGTGTACTCCGACAACGACACTACCTTTGTAGGAGCTTTCAATGAGCTTAGACGATTTCTGCAATTATCTGACAATGATATAGAGTCAGACTTCGCAAACCGCCCTTTTTTATAGGATAGGGTGACAAACGAGCGCACAGTCCACCTGATGGTAAGTGGTTGCTGTGAGCCATAGATTTTTAACAGTGGTAGAGCCACGCGGCAGATTTTGCTGTCGCACGGATGGGCCGGCTCGAACCGGGGTGGTACCACGATCTCACAGAATACCAGCGTGAAGTAGAGGTTTATCTCCTGCGTTTCGCTTGGTGAGTGCAGGTGGCCGGAGGCCCTTTTTACTGGATATAAGGCATTCCATTCTAGTCCTCATGGGTGACAACGCATCTGCATTTTGATTCGCAAACGAGGATAGATGTAGATGTCTATGGGCCACAGCAACCACTTACCATCAGGTGGACTGTGTGCTCGTTTGTCACCCTTATCCTATAAAAAAAATAAACATCTAAATTTATCCTCGTTTGCGAATCAAATGCGTTGTCACCCGTGAGGACTAAGAAGGAATGCCTCTTTTCCAGTAAAAATGGTCTCCGGTTCTCTACACTCACGATACGAAACACGGCAGCGTTAAGCTGCTATTTGACGCTGGTATTCTGTGAGAGCGTGGTCCTTCCTCGGTCAAGCCGACCCATAGTTTAAATTTATAGAGTTTAATTCATATTATCTTGTACACCTTATTTTGAGGGAATATACGAGGCCGCAGTAAAGTCGACCAAACATATTTTACGTCTACCTAGTAAGACCAGAGTTACTCGTCTACTTTATGAAAAGCTATCGACGTGTCTGAGTCAGATATGGGCCATCTTGAATTCCAGACCGTTGACCTCTCTGTTCTCAGACCCTTCCAACCTATCTTGTCTTTCCCCTTTTCACTTCCTGATCGGACGACCACTCACATCAGTTCTGCATCCTTAGATCGCTGACAGCAACATCGAAGGACTTCCACACCAACAGCGAGTCGAAAAGCTTCGACGGCATTTCTGGCATCGGTTTTTCAAAGAATACATTACTGCTTTAGAACAGCGAACAAAGTGGAAAATCACTTGATCAAGAGTTGAAGACCACCATGATCTTAGTGAAGGACGTCAATCGGCCTTCTTTGGCTGATGAAGAATGATCGCCGTAAGATTAGGATCTCATGGTCACACCAAACTTGCCTACATTTACTCCACAAGGGGAACAATTACAAGAGCATTTAATAACATCTGACCTCTTCCAGTGTCTCCTGTGTCATTTTGAAGCCTTCCTGCTTCATCCCGGGATATATGTCCCTGGCGCCACAGCACATTATTCTCCATAGCTCGTATCGCCGGGAAGCAAACCTCAAACTGGTTCTGGGAGCGTTTTGCGGCTTCACCACCATCGTGGATACAACACAGCACCACAACGCACGTCACTTGCTCGGAACCACCAGGTCGCGAACGCACGCATAACGGTTACCTCTTATATAATATCAGAACCAATAAAATTACCTATACAGTCTACATATTGAAGTATTTATTTAAGTTGAGAATTCCAACAGCACAAGTGGAGCTTGATAGTTTTTTGACTTTTTTGAAGTACTTTGAAAGGGGAAGAACGGCGAAAGTAATAGTGCAGGTATCCTTTAAATGTAAATCCAGTACGAGACCATTTGGGCTAATAATACCATATATTTGTACGTTTGTTTTATAAAACAATGTTTCATGCACACGAAGCTAAAAAAATTTTACTATTACTACATTTTCAATGATTAAAGTAAACCTTATAACACTTACTTCAGCGGATTAATTTCATAAGTGGCAATTGTGTCATGTTTCCCGCTGTGGATGATTGAAAAAAGCAATTATTTTTGAGTGCGATGAATTCATTACAAAATGAAATTAAATTTGAGGATCTCATTAAAATGTAAATATGTACACTTATATGTGATCCTGAATTTTCTTATTAAAGACATCATTTTATAAAAACAAAACGCACAACAGATAGTTACACCAATAACGATTTGCATTTTGTTAAATCTATAAATGTGAGTGTAAACCGAGATATATTTCCTTTTTACATATTATAGTTTAGTTAACTTTGGCCAAATGATAATTGAGCGAAATCGTCAATTGTACTAGTACGTGGTTTTTTTACTTATTGTAAACCTTCGCTTGACTATAACCCCACCAAGTGGTAAGTAGTGATGAAACCCTAGATGGTAAATCTACTCATCTTAGTGCAACAAAAGCCTATTCACTCTTGCCTTGAAGACACCCAGATTGTATTCGGATGGAATAAATTCTGTTTTTTCGTCCTCTCTGGTAACGAGGTTAACGAGGTACGTCTGACCGGGGAAGAACGGCGAAAGTAACTGTGCAGAAATCTTTTTTTGAAAGATATTTAAAGGTCAAATGTGCGAAAATAAATATAAATGACATCTAATCACGTAATATTATTTTAATAAAGTAATAATTTATAATTGAGGATATAATATCGGTTAAGATAAATTAAATTCTTACTCTCTTTATTAGTATTCTGTCCCAGCCGCTCCTTCACATCTGTTGGAGACTCAACTTAGAGTAAAGTTTTGTACGTGACGGTTCTGAAGTGGAAACTTACAGAAAAGTTATTTTATACACGTATTTAACATAATAATTATGCAGTTATCAACCAAGCTTTGTTCTGCTTTGGCTTTTAATTTAATAGATTAACTATTATTAGAAGATATCATTATCGTTACAACTCTTCACAAATCCACTAAACATAGGTCTCCCTTAAGGAACGCCACATAATACGGTTCTAAAATTCTTACATCCATCAAATTCATGCAAATTATACCAGACTGTCACTCTATCTAGTGGGTGACCGCACAACACTTTGCTTACCTGTATCTGCCTCTTGAGAACCTTTATTCCCCATCTGTTGTCGGTTCTCTGAGCTACATTAATCAGCCCACTGCTATTTCAAATAACCGATTCGTTAGGCTATGTCGATAACTCTGTCTCTACTTTGGATATCCTAGATATCAGATATCAGAAGATATAATGCAGATTGACGAATGGCGCACGGAGGCACTATGCCGGGGGGAAACCCCGCTGCCGCGGCAAGTTGTCGTGCAGCGGACAGACTTCCGGCGTGATCTCATGGCGACATGGAGAGAGCGACTGTGGCAACCCCGTGCTGGGCACGCCACTATAGCGGCGATAAGACCCCTCTTTGAGGAGTGGCTTGAGAGACGCCACGGCGTCCTCACCTTCCGCCTGACGCAGGTCCTCACCGGACACGGTGTGTTCGGGAGGTTCCTGCACCGAATCGGGCGGGAGGAAACGCCCGGGTGCTCCCACTGCGAGGATCGACCGGAGGACACGGTGGAGCACACCGTGGAGGTGTGCCCTGCTTGGGCGGAGCACCGCCGTGTCCTCGTAGCGGTGATAGGCGGCGGCGACCACTCGCTTCCGACCCTGGTCGAAGCCATGGTCCGGAGCGAGACGGAATGGGATGCCGTCACCACCTTCTGCGAAGCAGTGATGCTAGCGAAGGAGGTGGCGGAGCGGGAGAAGGGGAGAGCAGCAGCTTTCCTTCCCGGCCGCCGCGGGAGACGCCCCGGGCGTCGGGGGCTACGTCGTGGCCCCCGGCCACCGTAGGCGCGGGCCTGTGGATGGCGAGCAATGGGTAGCTCGCCGTCCGTCCGTCTAACGACGACAGGCCGTGTCGACGGCGCGTTTTGTTCCACGCGCGCCTCAAAGAGCTGTCAGCATCGTGAAGGGGCCCGCAAGGGCCGACGCCTGCCGGGGCTGCGGGCTGTTCGAAAGAGATACCGCGGCTCCGGAACGTAAGGGCACTGAAGGAACACGGATGGTTTTTAGTCAGTAAAAGTCTGACACTCCCTTCCGCTCCACCCAGAGCGAAAGGCGTCATTTGATGATTTTCCATCCGCAAAAAAAAAAAAAGGCTATGTCGATAACTTTGTCTCTACTTTGGATATTCTAGATATCAGATATCAGAAGATGTAATGCAGATTGACGAAATATGATTAATATACATAGTATATGACATATTTGTAAGCCGAAATGGCAATGGGCTGGCCATATGGCTCAAAGAACTAACAACTGATGGAGAACAAAGGTTCTCGAGTGCCATCTTCGTACCGGTACGCAAAGTGTGGGGAGGCTTTTTACTAGATAGAGTACCGGCCTGGTAAGAGATGCAAGTAATTGATGAATGCAAGTGGGTCATAACCTTGTTTTGTGGCATTCATTGTGGGAGGCCTAACTTTAACTGTGGACTTAAGATAGGCTGTACTAATGTTCATGAAGATAAATATTACTAGCTCGTCGTAAAAATTACGTAATATTAATATTACATGCGTAGAATGTTTATGTGTGCGTTAAGTATGTAGACAGGTAAAAATTCAATTTATACCTGGTTCCTTTAATTAAGAACATTACATTTACAACATTATTTGTTCCTATTACAAAACTAAAAGTATGCTGAAATACATACTACATACGGTATATATCTCACTAATAGGAACAGGCCTCTTCTTTATTCTGAGAGGCCTTCAGTTACTTAAAATATAACAAAATTAAGTCATAGTACTACTCTGTCAGGAAAGTACCGGGAAAAGATCAATAATACACAAAATGTTAGTTATTCATTCAAGTTTATTTTATCACCTTCAAAGTATGCGCCTTTAGAAACGATACAATTTCTCAAATGAATAATCCAATCATCAAAACATTTTTTAAATGCTTTCTTTTTTCCGGAATTGAGCTCAGTTCTCCCTGCGAATTCTCTTTTATGTATTACACCGAATGAAAACGGGTACCACGAAGTGGTAATTAGAGTTTAGGAAAAAGAAAAAAGTTTGCTGGAGTCACATCTGGTGAATGAGGTGGTTGTTCGATGGTGTTTGTTTTAAAAATTTGTTCATAATTTTGGCCTTGTGCGAAAGCGCGTTATTGTAGTGCAAAATCCAAGAATTTTCTTTCCACAAATCTGGACTTTTTAGTCTAATTTGCTCTCTTAAAACGCCAAATAACGTTTAAATTATATTATTTATTTACCGTTTCAACCCCCGGCTAGAACTTAGAATGACCAACTCCGCGATAGTCAAAGAAAAATGTCAACATGACTTTGACATTTGATCGACTTTGGCTTAGTTTTTCGGTTTCGGTTTTGGTTGAAAGGCGCCACTCTGAAGCTTGTTGACTAGTTGCATGTCGAACTTGTAAACCCACATCTCGTCACCAGTAACAATACGTTTCATGGATATTGGGATGGAATGACTCGTTCTAGCATGTCCTCAGCGACTCTTACGCGATTGAGTTTTTGGAGAAAAAGGAGTCTTTTGAGACTATCTGAGCGACTACATTTTTCATACACAAGCGATTATTTAAATTTTCCATCAGATCTCTTTTGAACACTTCGTACCACTCAAAAGCATGTGCTTTTGATAAAATCAATTCACCGTAACATTTTCAGTGACTCCGAACATAAAATTTAAGACAAAATTTGTTAGATTTTTTTGTCCATTGTGAAATTCGCAATACACACTTAATATGATATATATATATATATATATATATATATATATATATATATATATATATATATATATATATATATTGCCGTGTAGTGGCGGTCAAGAATATCCACTACCCCATATCCTCCCGTGGGTGTCGTAAAAGGCGACAAAGGGAAACAGGTGGGAGATGGGCAGCAGCATCTTCCTGATAATAGCCAATATTATAATAAAAAAACTGCGGTTGCCAACCCACTCGCCAAGCGTGGCAACTATGGCAAATACCCCCCAATGACGAGAGTAACAAAGATACGGCCCCCAGTCCCCGGCGGCCCCGCTATTCCTGGCTACGGTGGCGACCATGGTAACGGCGGGGCAGGGGTGCTAAGAATCTCCGGTGGAGGTTCGGTTGCCACCTACGACGACTCGACCTGGCAACATACAACGCACGCACCCTGAGGACTGACGAGAAGATCGTGGAGCTGGAAGAAGAGATAGACAAGTTGCGCTGGCATATTATAGGATTATCCGAAGTCCGAAGAGAGGGGGAGGACACGGTTATCCTCGAATCCGGCAACTTGCTCTATCACCGGGAGGGCGAACTTATGTCCTAAGGAGGTGTCGGATTTATCGTCCACAAGTCTCTCGTTAACAACGTTGTAAAGATCGGGAGTGTGTCGACGAGGGTTGCGTACCTTATACTCAGAATCACCAAACGGTATTCGCTGAAGGTCATACAGGTTTACGCACCAACCTCGGCACACCCCGATGAGGAGGTGGAGGAAATGTATGAGGATATCTCTAGAGCCATGCATTCCTCCAAAACCCAATATACGGTGTTAATGGGAGACTTCAATGCAAAACTAGGCACAAGAGAGAGAACGGTGAGCTGAAAGTAGGGAAATTTGGAATAGGGCAACGGAACCCAAGGGGCCAGCAGTTGACCGACTTCATGGAGAAAGAGGTACTCTTTATGATGAACTCTTTCTTCAAGAAGCGGCCCCACAGGAAGTGCACCTGGTCGAGCCCCGACGGTTCGACAAAAAATGAGATTGACTTCATTATGACGACCAGACGACAACTGTTCAGTGATGTCTCAGTGATCGCGAGGGTGAAAACCGGCAGTGATCACCGAATGGTTAGAGGCACACTGAACCTAAATGTTAAGTTGGAGAGGTCTCGTCTGATGAAGTCAACGCTCCGTCCCCCTCGTGCTCTAATCCAAAGTCCCGAAACCTTTCAGCTCGAGTTACGAAACCGTTTTCAGTGCCTGGAAGACTGCAATAAAGTGAACGATATGAATGACAAGCTCGTGGAAACTGTCCATGCGGTCGTAGCTAAGTTCTGCAAGACCCGCCGCAGAAGAACACAAAAACTCTCCGATCACACTCTTAACCTCATGGCTGTTAGACGGGAGATGAGGCTACATTCTTCAACAGATTTGATAGCATACAGACAACTGAACAGACAGATCTCCAAATGCATGCGGCGGGACTTACGCAACTTCAATACAGGTCGTATTGAAGAAGCGATCGAGCGGAACCAAGGCTCCAAAGTCTTTGCCAGAGACCTGTCTGCCAGAAAAAGCCAACTGTCAAAGCTGAAATCCGAGAGTGGCAGCATCATTTCCGGGGCACCTGAGATTTTGAGTGAGATTGAGATGTTCTATGGGCAGCTGTACACGTCATCGTTGGAGCCACACGCAAGTGTGAGTAACGATCCAAGAGCGAGTCTTATCCGACACTATTCCGAAGATATCCCGGACGTCAGTCTGAGCGAGATTAGAATGGCTCTCCAGCACCTTAAAAACGGCAAGGCCCCAGGCGAGGATGGAATTACAGCGGAGCTTCTGAAAGCGGGTGGAAGACCGGTACTTGAAGTCCTTCAGAGGCTCTTTAATTCCGTCCTCCATGGTGGCATTACACCAGAGGCGTGGAGCAGAAGTGCGGTGGTCTTGTTCTTCAAGAAAGGTGACAACGCTCTCTTGAAGAACTACAGACCGATTTCCCTTCTGAGCCGCGTCTACATGCTGTTTTCGAGAGTCATTACGAATCGTCTTGCGCGCAGACTTGACGACTTCCAGCCTCCCGAACAAGCCGGTTTCCGAAAGGTCTTTAGCACCATAGACCACATACATACCCTACGGCAAATTGTACAGAAGTCCGAAGAGTACAATTTGCTACTATGTCTGGCGTATGTGGACTATGAGAAAGCCTTTGATTCCGTCGAAATTTGGGCGGTGCTGCAGTCCCTTCAGCGGTGCCAAGTTAACTGTCGGTATATCGAAGTGCTGAAGTGTTTGTACAGTAGGGCTACGATGGCTATCCGAGTACAGAACCAGAGTACGAAACCCATCCAATTGCAGAGAGGTGTAAGACAGGGTGATGTTATATCCCCGAAACTCGTCACCGCTGCATTGGAAGACGTTTTCAAGCTTCTGGACTGGAAAGGATGCGGTATTAACATCAATGGCGAGTACATCACTCACCTTCGATTTGCCGACGATATAGTCCTTATGGCAGAATCGCTGGAGGACCTAAGCACTATGCTCAATGACCTCAATAGTGTCTCCCAACGGATAGGTCTTAAGATGAACATGGACAAAACAAAGATCATGTTTAATGTCCATGTCACACCTATGCCGGTAGTTGTTGGGAGCACTAAGCTCGAAGTTGTTGACGAGTATGTTTACCTGGGACAAATAGTCCGACTAGGTAAGTCCAACTTCGACCGAGAGGTCAGTCGACGGATTCAACTCGGCTGGGCAGCGTTCGGGAAGCTACGACACATCTTCTCGTCAGACATACCTCAAAACCTTAAAACGAAATTGTACAACCAGTGCGTGTTGCCAGTGATGACTTACGGAACTGAGACGTGGTCCTTCACTGCTGGCCGTATGAGGAAGCTCAAGGTCGCTCAGCGAGCTATGGAGAGGGCTATGCTCGGAGTTTCTCTGCGTGATAAACTTAGGAATAAGGATATCTGCAGTAGAACCAGAGTAACCGACATAGCCCAACGGATTAGTAAGCTGAAGTGGCAGTGGGCCGGCCATATAGCTCGAAGAACCGACAACCGATGGGGAAGAAAGGTTCTCGAGTGGCAGCCTCGTACCGGTAGGCGAAGTGTAGGGCGTCCCCCCACGAGATGGAGTGACGACCTGGTAAGACATGCAGGAAGGATGGATGCAGGTGGCTCAGGACCGTGCTTTGTGGCATTTTTTAGGGGAGGCCCTAATATATATATATATATATATGTTTAGGCAGGAAAAATTTACAATAAAAACGTAGTCTTTAACGCGCGCGCTTGGCCTCGATATCAAGGGCACCTTCCCTCTCTCCCCCCTCCCCCCCCCCCCCCCCCCCCCGGCCGCCGGACGCGTCGGCGTGGCACTTCGCGCCATTATCTTAGGATTTCTTGCGAGATATACGGACGTTT
This sequence comes from Parnassius glacialis, assembly GCA_033319125.1. Classification (NCBI taxonomy): domain Eukaryota; kingdom Metazoa; phylum Arthropoda; class Insecta; order Lepidoptera; family Papilionidae; genus Parnassius; species Parnassius glacialis. Next base: position 25,215,529 of record JAVANC010000024.1, on the reverse strand, counting down.
TTTCGCGCCTAACTTTGCTAAAGGAACAATCCGCGTAAATCGTTGCGATAACGGTATCGTTTATTAGAACGTACTAACTCGGTTAAATTCTTGTGCAACTATCATAGTGATTTACCTCTGAAGGACCGCGCGTAGCTGTCCCATTTCGTGACAACCCATTGCGAGTGCCTACAGAAGGGGAAAGTTCCGGGGATACCAGCGCGTGCCTTCTCCTGGACGTCGTTGCGTCATCCAGATCGGTTCCCGTCAACATACCAGCACATACATTTACACATACACTCACAACACAACCACAGCCGGGCGGTCAAGGAGAATCGTCTACGCTCCTGGGGCAGGTAAGTGCATTTATTCTAGTGACCTTTCCCCTCGTGTGTTCATTAGAAACTTTTGACCCTCGGCGTAGGAACGCCCGACCAGCATCTGCCCGTAGCTCCTTCGTCTATGGGCCGCGAAGGATCCAACTCCTGTTGAGGCAGGGCAGCTGTTGGCCGTAACATTTGGTAGCAGAGCGTGGTTCTGGGATCGATTCCTGGTCGATCCACCGACCATAGTATTTGATAAAAATTAAATAATTTGGTGGCAGGAGCGTTGGGTTGATTTTGTGGCTACAATCACGCCCGTCCGTAATACGTAAGATACCTTTTATTATATACGTAATAATAAAATTCCTTTCTTTGTTAGCTTGCTTTGTTGTTAGCGGGTAAATTTGAAAGACCACGCCCGGTTCGCGCGCAAGCGGGGGATTGAGTCATGTAGGTAGCGGGTTATTTTTACGTAATCGGTTAATTGTCGTTGTCGGATGGTAGTGTGTTACTTATCGAAGGGTTGATTTCCGAGCAAGGCATTTTTGTTGATGTGTACCTTCGTTATGTATCTTTGTATTGTAAATTGTATTTGAACTAAAGAGTGGTAATTTGTATTTACGTAATTTAAATTAACTTGATTTGATCGCACTAGTATTTGTTATTGTTAATTTGATTTACCTTTTCCTTTGTACTAACTTGTGTTTGATTTAATAATAGCGGTTCTTATTTGTGTACATTCTATTCAACTCGATTTGATAGGAACTGCATAAGTTAGCTGTTAATTTTTTTTGTATTTTTTATTTGTTATTTTTGTAATTGTGCTCGAGCCGCGTCGTAATTTGGATTTAGTAGTGATGTCCTCGCCCAAGATGCTAATCCGTTGCCTGCGGACTGAGCTGCGCTGGGCTACCAGCGCACACGCGTTGATAGGCCGACCGGACAGGGTCTACAATCTGAGGAAGAGGCTTGAGCAGGTCGATGCTCGAAGGGCGGCCGTGGAGGAGGCTTACTCTGAGCTCGAGGACTTGGAGGTGGAAAAGGGAGTCCTGGAATCTTGCCGCGCGGACTACGAGCAGTTCCTTGCGCTAACGAACGACCTGATCGAGGCGGGGGCCAAGGATGCGGAGAGGGAGCGCGAAGCTCGGCTGAGTAGCCTTCTCGAGTCCCCGCGGAAGCCGTCTTCTCAGCCAGAGCTGCTAGGACGACTTCCCACGCTGGACCTGCCAAGGTTCTCCGGGGTCCTCTCGGAGTGGATGACCTTCGTCGGCCTGTTTGACAGCCTGGTGGACGCCCGGAGGGACCTGACCCCCTGCCAAAAAATGGGGTACCTCCTGGCTTGGGGGAGGCCCTGAGCGTCGTCGGCCACCTTAAGTTGTCGGACGACGCCTACCAAAACGCCAGGGACCTCCTCGCTGGAAGGTACGCCAACGTCCGGCGGATTGCGGACGATCATGTTCGGAGGCTGCTGAACCTCCCGCTGCTGAAGGACCGGACTAGACTACGTGAAGACATAGTGAATCCAGTCGTCGTAGCGTGCAACTCCTTGCGGCGGCTGGATTTACCTGTGGACGAGTGGTCGTTTCTGCTCCTTCATATAGTGCTGTCCCGCCTGCCCCTCGACCTTCGGCTCCATTTTGAGGAGAGGTTCGGAGGGGATGGCGCCTCTTATATGCCCCCCTTTAGGGACCTGCTGCGGTTCCTGGAAGAGCAGTGCAGGCTGCTGGAGAACGCAGCAGGCGCCGTCGAGGGCCCCCCGGCCGCCTCCCGAGCGGTGCCCAGGGAAAGGCGGAGTCAGCCGGCCAAGGCGGCGCCCACCCCCCTGAAGCCGAGCGGAGCCCCCGCGGGAGGGCGCCCCCCCGTACCCTCCTATAGTGGCCTAGCGGCCCGGGAGGCGCCTCCCTGCTCCTATTGTCGAGCATCCAACCACCGGCCGGCGTCGTGCCCGAAGTTGTTGCGCAAGCCGGCTATGGCGAGGCGAACCATCGCCAGGGAGCGCCGCTGGTGCTTCTCGTGCCTGGAGAGGCATTTACAACGAGACTGCCCGCACCAGCGGCCCTGCACGCACTGCCAGGGCAACCACAACGTCATCTTGTGCCTGGGTGCGCGCGGCTCGTCCTCGCAGGGCCCTGCCAGCCCCCCGACTCCCACGGGCGGGGGCGCCCATCCACGCCCACTGTCGGGCGACGCTCGGCACTCACCGGTGGACCACAGTGCCCCTCCTTCTGAGGGGAGTCTTTCCCCCGATCGGTCTGGGAGTCGTTCCCCCAGGGGCGGGAGGGTCTTCACCCCCCCTCCGCGAGTTGATAGTGGATTCGCAGCCACTCAGCGGTCAGCTAGACCGTTCTCACCCCCGTTGGCTGAGTGGCCGCGACTGGAACGCCGCCCGCCCCCCTTTGGCCGGTGCCGGTACTACCGGGTTCCGGAGATGGCGTATCGGCCCCGGGCCTTGGAGCCGAGGATCCCCGAGTTTCCCCCGGTCGGCCCGTTCGGGGAATTCCAGTCTAGGGTCATCGAGACGCCGTCGGAGTGCCGTGCTCGGGGCCCCCGGTTCGGGTGCCGGCCTAACAGAGGCAGCTCCAGATAGGAGGCTGCCGCCCTAGCTCCCGCCATGGCCGCCTCCACTGAGCCTATAAGTCGTCAGCAGTCCACCTGTCAAACTGTTCTATTGCCGACAGCCTCAGTGAAGGTTTACAACCCGAGCGGCGACCACTTAACGGTTCGAGCTCTATTGGACTCGGGTTCCCAGCGTAGTGTGGCCTCTACTCGGTTGGTGGGAAGACTGGGGCTCCCCTGGAGCTCTGAATCACGTCCGATGGTAGGTATCGGAGGTGCCGAGCCTCCTGCTCCTAGGGGACAAACGAAGGTGTTCAGCCCTGACAGCGAACACCTTCGTATTTTAGTCAAGGTAAATGTCCTCGACGACATTGTAGGGTTCCTCCCTAACGTTCGTATAATGACAGCGCTGTGCGCTGTGCGTCGGCTTTGAGACCGGCAGACCCTCGGTGGGCCCAACCTGGGCCGATAGATTTGTTACTGGGGGCCGACACGCTGGGTGCCCTCTTGTAGGTGAGATACGAGCTCTGCAGCCCGATGGCCTGTCAGCCATTTCCACGATATTTGGGCACAGCTTTTTTGGACCGGTTATGTGGTCTCCTCCCCCTCCGACGGCCGACCCGCTCTCCGTCGTGGGAGTGTCCCTATCGGACGCCGTCCAGCGGTTCTGGGACATTGAGGAACCACCACATGCAGCTCGAGTCGACCCTCTGGACCGTGAGTCTGAGTTGTTCTACCAGAACAATACCGGCCGGCGGGTTGACGGTCATTTCGTCACTCGCTTACCCTTTCTGGACTCCCGCCCCTCTTTGGGTCAATCCCGGGCTCTGGCCGAGAAGAGGTTGCTTTCCATGGAGCGCCGCATGCGGCGTGACCCAGCCTTTCGCGACAAATATGTCGAGTTCATGCGCGAGTATCAGAGCTGGGTCACATGTCACCGTCCAACTTCGAATGGCGTTCACGTGAGCACTACTTCCTCCCTCACCATGCGGTCTTGAGGACCCCTGAGAGTAAGATTCGTGTAGTCTTTGACGGTTCCGCCCCCACATCAAACGGTGTGTCCCTGAATCAGTGTCTTCACTCGGGTCCTAAACTGATTAAGAACATATCCGACATCTTGACCCAATTCCGTCGACACCAAGTGGTTTTTGTCGCGGACATTCGGATGATGTTTCGCCAATCGGTGGTACATCGTGATGACCGCCAATATCAGCTGATCTTGTGCGCGAGAAGCCCAGCGATCCCATACAGGTATTTGAGTTGAACACCACCACATATGGACTCCGGTCCCGCCCGTATATCGCCATGCGAACCCTCCTTGAACTCGCTGAGAGAGAGCGCCTGAGATACGCTCGGGGAGCTTCTATTTTGGAGACTTCGGTCTACATGGACGACATTTGTACGGGCGCTTCCACCGTCGAGGAGGCTCTGGTCTTGCGAGACGAATTAATTGCCATCCTGAAGTCTGGAGGCTATGAGTTGCGCAAGTGGTTGTCGAACTCCCCACACATTTTGAGGGACCTCCCAGGAGAGGATCAACAAGACCCTCATCTGTTCGAGCACCCTGAGAATCCTAATTTGTTGACTGTGCTGGGCATTCAATATCAGCCTGTTCAGGACACCTTCACGTATAGAGTAAAACTTGACCCACCTCCCAAAGCATGGACCAAGCGCTCCGTGCTGTCTACAGTAGCTCGCACCTTCGACCCGAATGGATGGATCACCCCGGTCATCTTTTTGGCTAAGTGCTTTCTTCAAAAGCTCTGGATGTCCGGGTTGGGTTGGGACGAGCCTATTAGCGGGGTCCTCTTGCGAGAGTGGCTCTCCATGCTCTCCTCCCTTCCGGACATCAACCGGGTTTCCATGCCAAGGTGCTTCCTCCCTCCAGGGAAATGCAGGGCTACCCTACATGGGTTTTGCGACGCCTCTGAGAAGGGCTATGCTGCTGTCGTATATTTGCGGACTGTGAGTTCCTCTGGGCATACTGCAGTTCATCTCGTACTCGCCAAAGCAAGGTTGCCCCCATTAGATCCCGTTTAACTATCCCTAAATTGGAACTGTCCGGAGCCGCTCTTCTCACGCGGCTCCTCAACCACGTTCACTCGTCCTTGAAGTCTGTAATCGACATTACGGACGTCTACGCATGGTCGGACAGTGAGATAGTACTTTGTTGGCTCCGAGCCGCACCTCACAATCTGAGGTCTTTGTGGCGAACCGCGTGTCTCAAATCCAGAGTTCTGAGGCTTCTCTCCACTGGAGACATGTCCCCGGGAGTTGAATCCCGCCGACTGCGCTTCTCGCGGCTGTGAGGCCCCCGCGCTGGTTGCCCACTCATTGTGGTGGGGTCCCGGTTGGTTATCTGATCCTCAATCATTCTGGCCCCAGGGTAATTACTCCGAACCTACTGAGTTGCCGGCCTACGGGCCCGAGTAGGAGTGGGCAAGGATAAGCCCACTCGGATCTCTCCCTTCTGGAACGGTACAGCTCTCGATAAGCTCTTAGGAGTGACTGCTTGGCTGCGCCGCTTTGTCCACAATTCGAGAGATCCGTCCCACCGACTCTCTGATGGCGTTTTGTCCCCTAGCGAGCTTCGGGAAGCTCTGATGCATTGGACCCGTATGGTCCAGACGGAGCATTTTGAGCCCGTTATCGAAAACTTGAAGCATGGCTCCGTTATCAAGGGCGCTCTGGCCCGCCTGAACCTCTTTCTGGACGACGCTGGGATGCTGCGCGTGGGCGGACGTTTGAAAAACTCTCAACTGCCGTGCGGGGCTCGACACCCGTTGCTGCTCCCTAAGGACGCGCCCTTGTCCGGTTGCTGGTAACCCACCACCATGTTAAGAATGCCCACGCTGGGTGTAACGCTCTGTCGGCTATTTTGCAGCGGGAGTTTTGGATTTTGTCTGGCCGACGCACCATTCGGAGCGTCATCTTTAAGTGCATCCCCTGTTATAAACTGAAGGCCCCCATATCGCAGCCTCTGATGGGTGACTTGCCGCCCGACCGCGTCAGGGCCATCCGACCATTCGCTGGGGTCGGAACAGACTTCGCTGGCCCCTTCCTCGTCAAGTCCTCTAACCTTCGTAACGCGCGTTCATGTAAGGCCTATCTTTGCGTCTTCGTGTGCCTCTCCACTAAAGCCGTTCACTTGGAACTGGTGAGCGCCCTCAGCACGGAAGCCTTCTTGGCCACGCTTGGCCGTTTCGTGTCGCGGCGCGGCTTGCCGGACTTGATCGGTCGGATTGCGGGACGAATTATAAGGGCACGGATAGGTATCTCAAGGAGGTTGTCGAATTTCTGTCCAGCCACCGGACTTATTTAGGAAATGCTATGTCGAAAAGGGGCATCCAGTGGAAATTCGACCCTCCGGCGTGTCCCCACTGGGGCGGTATTTTTGAGGCGGTGGTTAAGGTTGCAAAAACGCATCTCCGTCGCGTTATTGGTGAAGCCATTTTGACATTTGAGGAGCTCGCCACTGTATTCTGTAAAATTGAGGCGGTACTCAACTCTCGGCCCCTCTGTCCCCTCTCCTCCGACCCGAATGATTTGGAGGTTCTAACCCCGGGACACTTCCTGATTGGCCAGCCTCTTAACGCTCTGCCCGAGTATCCCTTCAGGGAAACGAGTGCTTCACGGCTTAGCAGGTTTGCCCTGCTGCAACAGATGACTCAACGCTTTTGGCACCGATGGTCTCTGGAGTACCTACATCTTTTGCAGCAGCGCGTTAAGTGGTCTGACAAGACGGAGCCTCCTCGGGTGGGAGACCTCGTGTTGATTAAAGAACCAAACGCGCTACCTTTGTATTGGCGCCGTGGGCGCATTGTTAAGCTGTCGTATGGAGCGGATGGGGTGCCTAGAGTGGCCGAGGTTTTGGTCGGAGATTCGGTCTTGCAACGGGCCGTCGCGACCTTGTCCCGTTTGCCAATCTACTCGCGGACTTAATGCCTTATGTCCGGGCGGGGGGTTGTTTAGGCAGGAAAAATTTACAATAAAAACGTAGTCTTTAACGCGCGCGCTTGGCCTCGATATCAAGGGCACCAACCCTCTCTCCCCCCCTCCCCCCCCCCGGCCGCTGGACGCGTCGGCGTGGCACTTCGCGCCATTATCTTAGGATTTCTTGCGAGATATACGGACGTTTTTTCGCGCCTAACTTTGCTAAAGGAACAATCCGCGTAAATCGTTGCGATAACGGTATCGTTTATTAGAACGTACTAACTCGGTTAAATTCTTGTGCAACTATCATAGTGATTTACCTCTGAAGGACCGCGCGTAGCTGTCCCATTTCGTGACAACCCATTGCGAGTGCCTACAGAAGGGGAAAGTTCCGGGGATACCAGCGCGTGCCTTCTCCCGGACGTCGTTGCGTCATCCAGATCGGTTCCCGTCAACATACCAGCACATACATTTACACATACACTCACAACACAACCACAGCCGGGCCGGTCAAGGAGAATCGTCTACGCTCCTGGGGCAGGTAAGTGCATTTATTCTAGTGACCTTTCCCCTCGTGTGTTCATTAGAAACTTTTGACCCTCGGCGTAGGAACGCCCGACCAGCATCTGCCCGTAGCTCCTTCGTCTATGGGCCGCGAAGGATCCAACTCCTGTTGAGGCAGGGCAGCTGTTGGCCGTAACAATATATATATAACTAAAAACAGTACTGTATTTAATCTAAATAATAAATGTAACTCAAACTCCGTGCCAAAATGGGAAACAGTTGTGCTAATCTAACAACAACAGAAAAAAGTTGAATATAGAAACATAAACAACTCATCCATTCCCGGTACTTTTTTTACTGAATGTACATTTTATTGTAAACCAGTATTTTGCTTTATTATAGCTTTATATCGCAACCATTTCATGAAATATTAGTCAATAAATACATATCGTTTTACGATATGGCTAACCAAATTCACGGCTACTTCATGATGTGCACAAACATAACTGATCAAATCGTGAAGTACCTACTACATCATTATTACAAGGCCACCCTTGCCCTCTATTGTGTATTTTATGATATGGCCGAACGAAAACGGACAAATCGACAAACCTGACATTCAAAACGTTATGGCCAGTAATAATTGATTATATCATGAAATGCAACCATTTCGTGAAATGGTCGGACATTTCATGAAGTGATCAATTGAACGATCGGGTCATGACATAATATAATATCCATGAGTGTTTGATATTTAGCTGTTAAACTATTATGCCAACCCACCTGCAAAACGCCGCAACTATGGCAAATATTCCAACTAAATATATGATAAATTAAAAATATAATATCGGATTATTAACGAATCCTGGATAAAGTACGAATGTATGATATTAAGCTGTAACCTGTTATGCGGACCCGCCCCCCAAGCGTCTCAACTAAGGCCAAACTAAGGGTATGGGGAAGGCTTACGTTCAGTGGTAGGCTTTTGTTGGGCTGTAGTGATGATGATTATTGAGGTTAACCTCCTATTTATTTGAAAGTATTATATAATAGCGCAATTGTGTACGAATAAAACTAAACATTCAATTAAGTTTAACAAGACGTAGGTAATACTGTAAAAATAAAACTTTAATGTATTCTGTTTACATTTTGTTGGAATATAAAGGTTTATGGCTTAACCTTCTCATAAACAACTTTATTTCAGTATAAAATAAATGGCACAATGTCGCTTATCTAATAATAATTATATTCTGGAAAAATTTATGTTGCTGCAGGGCCGGCATTCGTGGGGTCACTGTGTGAGAGTAGACGTAATGTACTACTCTTTCCATCCGCGGCCGAAACTTTGTTGGCGGCGGAGCAATAGACCAGAACGGCCGCTATGGTGAGGAAAACTGGTGTTTACTATTTTTTTTTAATAAAACTAAAGTGAGAAACGGATTTACTTCCTCCTGATGGTAAGTGACTACTGCGGTCCATGGAGAGTTGCAGCTAAATTCAAACAAATTATGCGTTGTCACTGCTTAGAACTAAGATGGATGGAGTCAGTTTAATTATATTAGTAGAGTTATTATATATAAATAACTCTACTGACTCTCTATACACTTCAGACACAGCAATAGAAGCACTGTTATTTGGCGGCAGAAATCCACAATTATTATATACTGGCAATACAAGTAGTTGAAATTATTTATGTTGTGAACAGATTGTAGATTTTTTCATATCATAATGTAGTCGAGCAATTCAAGAATTTTACACTGTTTGCTACCATTATCATTATCATTATCATAACCTATTAAAATCAATGATTTGAATAGGCTACTTCATAATATGTTTAAATTCTGATTACAGAAACTGGTATTGTAAAATAGTTTCTTTCTTCACCACTAGCGACGCTGAGCGACATATTCTTTAAAGAAATCTAACTCACTTTATGACTTAATGCTAGCCACAGCTCAACATTCTCTCGCTAATATTACTAGATGGTTACTTTCGTATTTAAGGCATGGCTAATAGTGAATAGACAAATCAATGAGCGTTAAAGCGATATGGCCAGTAATAATTGGCTATTTGATGCATGATATAGTTGCGTTTCATGAGTTGGTTGGGCATTTCATAATATGATCAAATCTACCATCTGGGCACATCATGTACATAAAGATATGTCTTGATTAACGAGGAAACTAATATTCAGCATAATATTGCTTCGTGTTTTAGTTTGTGGCCATAATTTAACTTCCCACAGACATGTGTTCGTTCGGAGTTACGAGTAAGTACTTTATTATTTCTTGGAATATCTGTTTATGAAATCGCTTAGATTGTAATTCTCGATACAGTTCCATTCAAATATACTTAGCTTTACGTCGTAGAGCCATGCTGCAGCTATATTACTGGTATAGTTGTAGCACGATTGGGTCGGCTCGACCGAGGAAGGACCACGCTCTCACAGAATACCAGCGTAAAATAGCATTTTAACGCTGCTGTGTTTTGTATGGTGAGTGTAGAGAACCGGAGACCATTTTTACTGGAAACGAGGTATTCCATCTTAATCCTCACGGGTGACAACGCCTCTGCATTTTGAATCGTAATCGAGGATAGATGTAGATGTCTATGGGCCACAGCAACCACTTACATTCAGGTGGACTGTATGATTGTTTGTCATCCTTATCCTATAAAAAATACTGATAAATGACTTGTTTATTTTTCCATTGCGTTTTTAAATGGAATGCTAATTAATATACATATGCGTTATGAATTAAAGGCTGTTTAACGTGATAAATCCCCGCTGATCGAATGGGTTATCTCAAACGGGTAAGGACCACGCTCTCACAGTATATCGTAATACAGTATAGCAGGAAATAGAAGGTAAATGTTGCTGTGCTACATACGGTAAGTGTAGAGAACCGGATTATTTTATAATATAAGTACACTAAAGCAAAAAAAAAAATATGGGTAAAAATATGTCGTAATTACTTACGTAGTTAACACATAGAAATATATTTATGTTGATTATCAGTGAAAACTTGTTTAAACTTGTTTGTTGCAAACAACAAAAATATTTTCCAACAAACTGCGTAATGTGTCACAGCCGGTTCAAAATAGCAAACACCGGACTTATTACTTGCAGTCAAGGTGAAGTCTCAGTAAGGATCAATTCAAAGAGTCCTATATATATGGCGCTCAATTTTAAATACGCTTTCAATGTTTTTATGAATAATAAAAGTATTTGTCAAAAATTCAGAAAAGACTTCTTGCTAGTTCACAGACGATATCACATTTCATTTCATTATACCAGCATTAGCGAATAATGGTCCAGCATTAAGATGACAGTATGACATTTATTCGTTTGTAACAATTAATTTCTTTGTCATAGAAACCGCTGAGTAATCGAAGCTATATCCAAAAGTACTTACTAGCAGAAAATAGGCCTTACGTTTACTAGCTAGTCGGTTAAAATAGATTTTGCGTAATTTACATTCTGGGTAAGTTAAGCAAGGTACTTGTCCCATTTACTCGGACGCAACACAATCGCCTAGTAAAAGTTTTTCTCGGTTTATTTAACATTTATATATTTAACAAAATGTTCATTCTTATTGGCACTAAGATATTATATCTAGTATAAAAATTGTAAGGAGCTGTAGATGAAAATAAGATGAAACATGTTCATATTAATCTATGAACAGTTGTGTCTTTCAAAAAAAAGTTCATCATCATCATCATTCATCATTACAGCCCTTCACAAGTCGACTGCTGAACATAGGCCTCCCCCAAAGAATGCCACAAAAAAGTTATGAATAAATAAATATTTTATATATTTATATTTTATTAAGATCCTCGACATGTATAACGTCCATGTCACGTTGTCACATGTCAGATGTTCACGTTTGACCGATCATGCGGGGAGATCTGTTTATGACTTTGCCTTGGCATATGATCTGACACAACTGGTTACTTCGCCTACGCGGATTCCAGATGTGGAGGATCATACACCTTCCCTGTTGGACCTTCTGCTGACCTCTCATCCGGACGAATATCAGTTTTGCCTCTCTCGGCTCTTCGGCCCATGGTCTGACACGGAGTGTAGTACCACTCACGCTCACCTCGGGGTTGCGTTCTGCAGGCTGCCACCATGTTTGGTATTATAGGTCGGCGGATTGGGACGGAATGCAATCTTTATTTGCATCCTACCCATGGGGGCGGGTGTGATTCTCGTCGGATGATTCCAGCGCTGTTGCTGACTCTGTCACTGATGTGGTTCTATTGGTAATGGAACTATTTATTCCATCATCTGTGGTACCCATTGGAGGCAGATCTCAGCCTTGGTTTGTTTGCTCCTGTTAGACTGCATTATGTAGTAAGCAGAAGTGTTATCAGGCTTGGGCTGAGGCTTCGGCAGCTCAGTATATAAACACCAGCATGTTTAAAAAGAAGTAGGGTCAGATCCTTCAAAAAATTATTATCAAGGCAAAGTATGAGCACATTGGCAGAATTGACGAGAAATTAGTTCGCCTTCCTTCGGGAACCCGTGGATTCTGGTCTCTCGCCAAGGCTGTTCAAGGGAATTTCTGTAAGCCTTCACCAAATTCTCTGCACAGGGAGGACGACTCACTGGCCCACGCCACAAAAGAGAAAGCCTTTAACGCTCCGTTTTTGCGTCTAACTCGACTTTCGACGACGGGGTGAACACACCGCCGACCATCCTGCAGTGTGAGTGCTCTATGCCTGATATGCGATTTACATAGTGCTTAATACGCAAAGCACTCCTCTGCCTGGACATACACAAGTTGAGTGAACCTGACGGAATCTCGCCAATTGTGCTGAGGACGTACGCTCCAGAGTTGGCACCGGTTCTAACGTCTTTTCCAGTACTCCAACTCCCTAGACGTTGTCCCGAATTCATGGAAGACAGCTTTCGTGCACCCATCACTAAAAAAGGTAACCGCTCTTTCATCGATAACAAAGAGGTGATGGCGATAGGCCTGTAGCCTATCGCCATAATTTTACGAGTATTATTCTCGAAAATAATGGAAACCAATATTAACTGTCAGCTCATGCGGTAACTTGAGGAGCACTAGCTGATTAGTGACCGCCAGTACGGTTTCCATCGGGGTCGCTCAGCTGGTGATCATCTTATTTACTTAACACACAGATGGGGGCAGGCGATCGAATCCAAGGGGCAGGCATTGGCCGTTAGTTTGGGAACATAGCGAAGGCCTTCGATCGGGTCTGGCAAAAAGCGCTTCTATTGAAGGTTCCTTCCTATGGGCTTCCAGTTTTCTGACTAATCGGAGTATCAAGGTCGTTGTAGACGGTGCATACTCCGATTACAAGCCTATTAACGCTGGTGTTCTTCTGCATATCAATGATATGGTGCAAACCGGTAACATTCATTGAAATGCGGATGACACCACTGGTGATGCTCTATACACCGGCCGTGACAGTATTTCTCGGGAAAACGTCGCTGAGTACCCGAACATACTTGTGATTGAAGTCGAGACTTTGTTGAACAAAATCTCGAACTGGGGGCGAACAAATCTAGTCCAGTTCAATCGCCAGAAAACACAAGTTTACGCGTTTACCGCTAAAAAGAACCCTTTATCGTTCATTTCCCTTGTTGCCTCAGCCAGTATCCTCGGCATCGACATATAGAGTCACGTGTAGTTTCGTGGTTACTTGAAAGAGAAGGCCAAATAGGCCTCTTAAAAGCTTGGTGGCTCGAATCGTCGACGACTAAGTCCTTTCCAATCGGCTCGATTCACTGGCGCTGCGAAAAGATGTTGTTTCTCTTTTCGTATTTTTATTGCATCTACCACAGGGAGTGCTCTGAGAAATTATTCGGACTAATTCCAGCTGCTCAATTTCACCATCGTACATCACGACTAAACTCGCGATACCAAGAATTCCATGTGGATGATTGGCGGTCCACAACTGTGCGATTTAGAAGAAGTTTTCTCCCTCGAACAATTTCCTTGTAGAGTCGATTACCAACAGTGATTTTTACGGCCCAATACGACTTAGGGGCCTTCAAGAAAAGAGCCTATTTCTTTTAAAAAGGCCGGCAACGCATCTGCAATTCCCCTAGTGTTACAATTGTTCACGGGCGGCGGTAGTCACTTAAAATCAGGTGAGCTGCATGCTCGTTTGCACCCTCTCCTATAAAAAATGGGCGCCCCCCCACTAAATGTAGTGACGACTTATGTTCAGCAGTGGAATTGTGAAGGGCTTAATGATGAATATGAAGATAATGAGATCCTCAAATTAAATTTCATTTTGTAATGAATTCCTCGCACTCAAAAATAATTGCGTTTTTTAATCATTAACAGCGGGAAAGTGATACAAGTGCCACTTATGAAATTAATCAGTTGAAGTAGATGTTTTAAGGGTCACTTTAATCATGAAAATGTAGTAACAATGAAATATGTAATTGCGTTTGCGTGAAATATTGAATTTATAAAACAAAGCGTAAAACGATATCGTATTATTAGCCTAAATTGCGCAGTAGTATCTAGAATTGATCAAAGAGGGTAAGGCGTTCTTCGATCACCGCCGTACCACAGAAATCATTAATTGCGTATATGACATTTAAGTTAAATGATATACTATTTTAAGGGTTAAAAAAACAATCGCTCCTATGGAATTGAATGAAAATATTATGGCGCAATGACGTCATTGTTTTTAAAGTAAAATAAAAGTCTTTAAAATTAATAAAAATCTAATATAACTGAAAATGTAAAAACAATAAAAGTGTTGAGACACTTACTGTTTTTACATTTTCAGTAAAGAAAAGTAACAAATTTAAATTATATAATGAAGTAATGTAATAATGATGATATCAACTACTGTGTTGTGACAATAAGAATATCCACTAACTAACTCATATCGTCCTGTGGGTATCGTTTAGAGTCGACAGAAATAAAATGAAACAGGAAATGGGTAACATCATATTCTTGATAACAACTCGAAATTGTAAAAACTGCAAAAAACAAAAAAAAACTAAAACCCGCCTGCCAAGCATGGCAACTATGGCAAAATCTCCCCTATGATGCAATCTATGGTGCAAACATAGGTCTATATGCCCATTCCAACATAGGTTCAGCCGTGGACTTTTATTGGCTGTAATGGATGGAAATGGATGGATGGTGTCAATTAAAATTTTATTTGATGATTAAATAAGTGCTCGTCGGTGGAGAAAAACATGTTAAATAAATCTGCATGTCTTGCACATTGGGGTATCGCGCTTTGACTAAAATTCTGTTACCCTTTTTCTCTTGTTTTATTACATAAATTAACTCTTAAATTAAATATTATTATAGTAGTGCTAGTAATATTATTATAGTATTATAGTAGTTCTGGACGAATGAGAAAGCTCAAGGTCACTCAGCGAGCTATGGAGAGGGCTATGCTCGTAGTTTGCATGTATGCATAGAGTTTCTCTGCGTGATAAACTTAGAAATGAGGATATACGCAGTAGAACCAGAGTGACCGACATAGTCCAACGGATTAGTAAGCTGAAGTGGCAACGGGCCAGCCATATAGCTCGAAGAACCGACAACTGATGGGGAAAAAAGGTTCTCGAGTGGCGGCCTCGTACTGGCGGACGAAGTGTAGGGCGTCCCCCCACTAGATGGAGTGACGACCTGGTAAGACATGCAGGAAGTCGATGGATGCAGGTGGCTCAGGAGCGTGCTTTGTGGCACTCCTTTGGGGAGGCCTATGTTCAGCAGTGGACTTGTTAAGGGCTATAATGATGATGATGATAGTAGTATTCTTTCTTCGGTTAAATCAGCGATTATTACGTTATTAACACATCTATTGTTATAGAAATATTTATTGTGCTACGTACAATAACGATATTTTTTTGTAATATTATTTCCAAGTCGAATAGAAATCAGTTACTGATATTTTCTATCATGAAATTAAACAATATTTTACGCGTGCTATTTTTATTTGAAATGTTATATTGAAAACCGCAGCGGTTTCTTTACTTATGTGACCGCCGTGACCGTTAATACTTCGCAAACAAATTTTACAAGTTATATTTATTTTATAACTTTAGTTCTTCTTTAATGGTGGCTTACTTGCTTTCTAGGTCAGAAGTTTAACAATATAACAACTACTTTAATGCCAGTTACTCGTATTTCGCGTTTCTTGATCAAAAGATTTAAACAAAGTTTGTGTAAGATATCGGCGTATTATCTAATTGATTACAAGAGATTTAAATAAATGTTTTACCCCTCCTTAAGCATCTGGAGGTTTGCCTTTTTGTAAATGTAATAGTGGAAAACGAGGATATTATCTACCTGATAGTATCTTACTATCAGGTAGATTATATCACAGGATATTATAACCAGTAGACACTTTAGGGTTTAGGATTCCGTAGTCAAATAGCAAAAAACGGAACCCTTATGGATTCATCATCTCTGTCTGTCTGTCCGTCCGTATGTCACAGCAACTTTTTCCGAAACTATATTTATTTATTTATTAGGATTACCAACAGAAATTACAACAGTAATACAAATATCATTTTGTTAACAAATTCAACACATTATAATTGTATTTCTATTTATGGGTAATCACATCATGCATTGATTATTTTGTAAGGAATAAAAACTGAATTACATCATTGAATAAATACAAATTATTAAAAAGAAATATAATTATTATAAATATCTTCATGGTTATATTATATTATATTAATCAAACTATAAAAATCAAAAACAATTCCAATGTTATAATTAATAATTAGTTAATTCGTTAATTCATAGAACTTGATTAATTTTGATTTGAAGGTGGATAAACTATCGCAATTAATATCGAGGCCAGAAATCTTCGAGGACAGTTCGTTATAAGTGCGAGCCAGTCTGGCTAGAGGGGAATACTTTCCCAAGTTAGACCTATAAAGGGATACATTGAAAAAGGCGTGCGGATTTATAGGCATTCTTGATGGCACCTTAAAGTTAAATAATTGAACTATTGCTGGACAATCAATATTATTGAACGTTTTGTATAGAAACATCATGTCTGAGATACTTCTACGCGATTGTAGTGATGTGATGTTAAATTGTGCCAACTGTCTTTCGTAGGAATCATTCGTTTGATAGCTATTCGAACGGTACGCAAGATGACGCAGCAGTCGCTTTTGTATTCTTTCGATTTTAACGCTATGGATTTTGTAGTGCGGGTTCCAAATTTGACTGCAGTATTCTAGTTTACTTCTAACCAGACTACTGTAAAGTTTGATTGTAGTAGAGGGCTGCTTGTACTCTTTGGAATTCCTCAATACAAAACCCAGTGACTTAGTAGCTGAGGTGATTATGTTATCAATATGGTTGGTAAATTTTAATTCGCTATCTAGTACAACGCCTAAATCACGTATCGCTCGAACTGCAATTAGTTTCTCAGTATCAATATAGTATTGTCTCTGTATATAATTATGTTTTCTGGTAAACCTAATAAGTTGACATTTTTTGGCATTGAGAAACATTTGGTTATTATTACACCATTGAATAAGGCTATTGAGATCATCTTGTAGTAATTCGACGTCAGAGTTGCTTCTTATAGTTTTAACTACTTTGAGATCATCAGCAAATAGGTAGACCTTAGAGTGTTGAAATATGGAAACAATGTCGTTAATAAAGATGTTAAAAAATACTGGACCTAAGTTCGAGCCTTGCGGTACCCCGGAGTAGGCAATATATGGCTGCGAGGAGTACTCATTAATCACCACGTTCGAAGATCTACTTTGAAGGTATGATGCACACCAGTTTAATAATGTCCCATTAATACCAAAAGCTCTCAGTTTATTGACAAGTAGTGCGTGATTTACTTTGTCAAAAGCCTTAGAGAAGTCTGTGTGTATAGCATCCACTTGTAGTTTATTATCAACGTTCTCAATTAAATCGGTGACATATAAGAACAGATTTGTGACAGTTGATCTACCAGACAAAAAACCATGTTGCTGCCAGTTTATACGTCATCCTAGATTCTTGAAAAATGATTCATAGACTAAGATCTCAAAGACGTATGAATTGTAGATAATATGGATATAAGTCTATAATTAGTAACACTCGTAGGATTTTCACTTTTAAAAATTGGTACAATCCGCGCTTCTTTCCACTTTTCGGAGAAAATGCCAGAGCTCAAGGAGGTATTGAATATAATAGTTAACGGAGCAGCCAAAGAATTTGCACACCTATATATAAATATAGGCGGAATACCGTCTGGACCAGCACTTTTTGATGTATCTAACCTATTCAGCCTTTTCTCAATTTCTCGTTTAGATACGTTAATATTGCCTACATATTTTTTTGTTTTGGAGACTGGTTGTGTGTCAAAATTTTTATTAATATCATCCTTAATAAAAACCGACGAGAAATGACTAGCAAACAAATCACATATTTCTTTCCTACTATTTGCATCACGATCATTTAGAGACATTTTATTAGGATAATTTGAGCCTTTACGACGCATGTTCTAGAAGCGACAATTAAAAGAAGAAAGAACCTAACCTACGATCAGCAAAACAACCAAATAGACCAAGACAAAAAAATATATTTAAGATTCGAAAATATTTACAATTTTATATAACAAAAAAAAATGGAGTATGAATATGAGGATGGATGATGTGATTTACAAATTATTTTTTTAAAAAAAAGGTAATAAAAAAAAGAGATTTGTGTCGAAGCTGAGTCCGAAGATCCCAAGTGTGCTCTCAGCGCCTGGTACGAGCACGTACGGCGTAGGTGAGAAGGCGAGGGCGTCTCTAGGCGACGACCTCAGGTGAATGTGGCGATTGCAGTATCGGCGACTTCAGCCCAGACAGGAGCTTGCAGGATCCTCAGCGACTTCAGACAGCGCAGTGGCCTGCAGGATCCGGTGACTGCAGGCGGGACAGAGGTTTGTAGGTTCCGGTGATTTCGGGCGGAACAGAGGTTTGTAGGTTCCGGCGACTCCAGGTAGAGTAGAGACTTGTGGGATCTCGGCGACTTCAGGCAGAGCAACGTTTTGTAGGATCCGGCGACTTCAGGCAGAGCAACGGATCGTAGAGTCCAGTGGCTTCAGGCAGGATAGAGGCTTGCAGGATCCCGGGGCAGAGCGGCCCCGGGATAAGGCCTTTAGAAGATGCTTCCAATTCGAGGACTGAAGCAAGACTGAATTTCTTCACCGATTGTTCGGCTTTTATATCTTTCTAGAGAGAACGGAAAAATTATTTAAATTAAACGCAAATTTTTTGTAAATGGTCAAGAGGAAAAAGTATTTATGTGGAATTATCGAAATAGAAACTACAGACCGGTAACAAATTTGAATATAATTTCCATGGAGACCAAATAAACATCAGTAACAGAACATGTCAAATTTTAGTTTTAGGCTTGTTATAAGAAAATGGAAAGATTTAAGTGGAAAAGGAGATATTATTGAAATAGGAAAAAAAGTAGCGCAACTACCCACACAAAGCCCGAAATTGTAGAGTTACGGAAAACTAACTAAAAGATCGAAAAAAAGGTAGACTTCATTGACACCAATTTAAAAGTGCTGATAATGTGGAAATACGAAGTAGAAATGATTTGTGATTGTGTTCTTATGGTTTGAAATCGTTACAGGATCCTATGGAAATAAAGGTGATGTAATATATCCCGATTTGAAGTGAATGCAGAGAATTGAAACAGAATGGAAAAATGGATTTAAATTAATGTAAAATGATAAGTAAGTAGCATAACACTACATTTTCCCCCCGACCCTGGAAAATTTTTGACTCAGCAAAAATTTTGATATATACATTCTAAAATAAACCATAAAAACACAGCTTTGCAGAAACAGACATCACCAGTCAAAATCAGATATACTATCTCTTACATTCATCATCTGCATTCAGGTAAGGGTGGAGTTCACATTCAATGACTACCACTCTAAAAGTGTGTTTTCAAAACGACATTAAGGCTTATTTAAGGAGTAGTCAACCGCTCCTGTGTGGGAAAAAAAATTAGTCGAAGAAACACCACTCTTAGAAGTGTGTTTTCAAAAGGACATTCAGGCTTATTTAAGGAGTTGTCAACCGCTCCTAAGTGAAGATAAAAATTAAGAGAGTAGTTAGCTGCTCCCAAGTGAAGATAAAGGTAAAGAAATACCTCAAGTAAGCTTTAGTCGCTATGACTTAAGTAAAGATTAAGAACGGCCAGAGAAGTAGGGCTCAAAGCCAGAGATCAGCAACATCACCAACGAGATGTGTCTGAAATAAAAATAAAAAGTGACGATTAACCAACGAAAGTTCGAGGTCCTAAAGTAAGATGTGTTGAAGAACACTGGATCATCAAACAAACAAACAAATTAAAAGAAATAAAAATAATAAGGTGAAAATGATGGTGATATTTATACATATATACAAATTAATAGTAAATAAAAGTTAAGAAAATTTATGATTTTACATCTTTAATGTGCCACTTGCCTCTAACTCCATTAGGGTCTTCAAGCACATAGACTAGTGGTGACAGTTTAGCTATCACTTTGCACTTGATGAACTTAGGGGCAAGTTTAGCATTAAAGTATGCGCCGGCATCGCTTAAAACATGGTTTTTACGCCAAACAGTGTCTCCCACATTGAATTCTTTAAAAGACCGACGAAGATCATAGCGAGCGCTATTTTTAGCGTGAGCTATGTGAAGTTTAGTTTGAACTTTGTGAAATATAGATGAGAGGAGACCAGCATTAGACGCGTAAATATCACGAGGCATAAATACCAATTCCTCGAGGTTCTGAGTTGGAGTATAGAAGGAACCACAAGGTATTGTTTCCCTACCAAAGACTAAAAAATTTGGAGTAAAACCAGTAGCTACATTTGTAGCGCTGTTCATTGCGTACTGAATCTTAGCAAGATGGTTGTCCCAGGATCTATGATCGTCTCCTACTAGAGATGCTAGAGCTGTAATAATTGTGCTATTAAACTTCTCCGTAGGATTAACCTGAGGACAATATAAAGCTGTGTGAAAAATACAAGGAACATTATAAGAATTTAAAAATGAGTGGAATTCTCGCGACTGAAATTGAACAGCGTTGTCCATTATAATAGTTTGAGGAATGCCATGAACTAGAAAAACTGAATTTTCCAAAACATTAATAATATTAGCTGAAGTAGCACGTTTAAGGGGAAAAATCATAGTATATTTAGTAAAATTGCAGTTAATCACTAGAATATACTGATTTCGTCTTCGAGTCATTGGCAATGGACCCATAAGATCTAAGGATATAGTTTGAAAAGGTCTGGAGCAAAGTTTGGGTTTACCCATAAGACCATAGGGAGAATGATTAGGGTGTTTGTAGGTTAAGCAGGTTTCACAAGTCGAAATTAATTCAGCAATGTCCTTAAGCATACCAGGCCAATAGTATTTTAATGATATTTTCTTGAATGTTTTGAAGATACCAAGATGGAGTTCTGAAGGGGAACCATGGTTAGCTTCAATAAGTGCCTGTCTATCTTGAGGTAGTGGAACTTCTTTCCAAATAAAGTCATCGTTTAGACGATCGGGAGAATGGATACAGCGGTAAAGTTTGTTATCCCTGATAGTGTAGTTGGGATATGCGTCTGGATTGTTGGAACATCCGAGAAAAATTTTGCCCAGCTAGCTCAGTCGGTAGAGCATGAGACTCTTAATCTCAGGGTCGTAGGTTCGGGCCCCACGTTGGGCGCCAAACTGTCGTGAAGCGACAATTAAAAGAAGAAAGAACCTAACCTACGATCAGCAAAACAACCAAATAGACCAAGACAAAAAAATATATTTAATATTCGAAAATATTTACAATTTTATATAACAAAAAAAAAAATGGAGTATGAATATGAGGATGGATGATGTGATTTACAAATTATTTTAAAAAAAAAAGGTAATAAAAAAAGAGATTTGTGTCGAAGCTGAGTCCGAAGATCCCAAGTGTGCTCTCAGCGCCTGGTACGAGCACGCACGGCGTAGGTGAGAAGGCGAGGGCGTCTCTAGGCGACGACCTCAGGTGAATGCGGCGATTGCAGTATCGGCGACTTCAGCCCAGACAGGAGCTTGCAGGATCCTCAGCGACTTCAGACAGCGCAGTGGCCTGCAGGATCCGGTGACTGCAGGCGGGACAGAGGTTTGTAGGTTCCGGTGATTTCGGCGGAACAGAGGTTTGTAGGTTCCGGCGACTCCAGGTAGAGTAGAGACTTGTGGGATCTCGGCGACTTCAGGTAGAGCAACGTTTTGTAGGATCCGGCGACTTCAGGCAGAGCAACGGATCGTAGAGTCCAGTGGCTTCAGGCAGGATAGAGGCTTGCAGGATCCCGGGGCAGAGCGGCCCCGGGATAAGGCCTTTAGAAGATGCTTCCAATTCGAGGACTGAAGCAAGACTGAATTTCTTCACCGATTGTTCGGCTTTTATATCTTTCTAGAGAGAACGGAAAAATTATTTAAATTAAACGCAAATTTTTTGTAAATGGTCAAGAGGAAAAAGTATTTATGTGGAATTATCGAAATAGAAACTACAGACCGGTAACAAATTTGAATATAATTTCCATGGAGACCAAATAAACATCAGTAACAGAACATGTCAAATTTTAGTTTTAGGCTTGTTATAAGAAAATGGAAAGATTTAAGTGGAAAAGGAGATATTATTGAAATAGGAAAAAAAGTAGCGCAACTACCCACACAAAGCCCGAAATTGTAGAGTTACGGAAAACTAACTAAAAGATCGAAAAAAAGGTAGACTTCATTGAAACCAATTTAAAAGTGCTGATAATGTGGAAATACGAAGTAGAAATGATTTGTGATTGTGTTCTTATGGTTTGAAATCGTTACAGGATCCTATGGAAATAAAGGTGATGTAAAATATCCCGATTTGAAGTGAATGCAGAGAATTGAAACAGAATGGAAAAATGGATTTAAATTAATGTAAAATGATAAGTAAGTAGCATAACACTACAGTGTCCAAAAATAATTCGGATTATTGCTAATAGCTGCCTCGATGTGTTCAATATAATTATAATAACATTGTTTTATTAGTTTATCACAATCCTTCCTTAGGTAAGAGAATTCAATTTTATCTAATGGATTATTAAACAGTTTAATTTTATTATGACATTTGTGTTTCCGTTTGATGAGTTTAATTAGAGCGCGTGTGAACCAGATAGGATAAGATTTTGAAGATTTGCACGATTTGGGGACGAATCTGTCTATTACTACCTGCAGGATTTCGTAGAATTTCGATATCATTTCATTAACATTATTTAGTACGCCTAAATTTTGTAGCCAATCAACATTGTTTAAGAATGCTATAATGGAATCAAAATCTGCTCTTTCAAAATTGTGGAAAGATTTATTCTAAGTTGCGGGAAAATTAATAGATAAGATGATTTTAAAGAAAAATTCTAATGGTGCATGTAAAATGTCTAAGTTGCGTATAGAATACTGACTTTCGACCACATTGATGTTAACATTAGACAAAATTAAATCTAGTATCTTTCCGTTTGCGTTTTTGTTAGTGTTATACTGATTCAGATCGTGTAAAGTGAAAAAATCTATTAAGCTACTTTTAAGAAGACAGACTAGACTCAACCAGCGTAAAAATTTTGCTCACACAGAACACCAGCATAAACTAGCAGCATAATACTGCTGTGTGTTTCGTATGTATGAAGCAATACATTTTATTTATTTTATTTGGGTTCATGGATTTTGTGCTCGTTTGTTACCTTATTTCTACAAAAAATATCCTGGCTTCCCTTCAAATGTTTATTTTTATTTGCAGAATCATGTTTCAGTGATATACCTACAATTTTCTTTGTATGTTTAATCTTTTTATACTAAATCAGATCAATAAATAATTTAAAAAAAAATATATTCTTATATGTGATAAAGACATATAGATTTGGGACGTGGTCCTTCACCGCTGGCCTTACGAGGAAACGTAAGGAGAGTGCTATGCCTTGGGTTTCGGTGCGTAATAGACTTAGAAATGAAGATATTCGCACTAGAACCATAGAAAACGGTATAAAGCAAAATGACAATGGGCCGGCTATGTAGATCGATGAAACAAAAACCGTTGGGGAAGAAAGTTTCACGACTTTGGCAACTTCGTACCGTTAAGCGATTTGTCGACCGCCCCCCCTCCCCGCCCTAAGGAGTGACGACCTGGTAAAAGATACATTAAGTAGATTGATGTAGGTTGTTTAGGACCATTCTGTGTTGCATTCCTTGGCTTGGCTTATGTGCAGCAGTCAACTTTTGCAGTGGACGCCTGCCAAGCGTGACAGCTATGGCAAATCACCTCACCACAATGAGATAGTCTATGGGGGAGACCTGGGTTCAGCAGTGGATTTTCAATAGACTGTAACGTAACAATAATCGGTCGAACCAAAGTTAAAAAGTTTATACAGGAATAATACTTATTTTAAATAACAAAAATACTCCCAGCAATTTAGTATTACGAGCTATCGTTGACTACCGGCGTGGACTGGCGCCCTACAGATAACTGAAACATATTCAGCCGTACATTTAATCCAATTAAATGCCTCAGTGCAATACAGGCTTACTATAATGTATTCCTAGGGGAATATTAGTTACATAGATTTTTGCATCGCGAACAAATCGCCAGGCTAACAATGACAATACGAAGTCTTAGTAAACTATTCTCTTTAAGATTAATTCAAATCTAAATGACATTAATTATGTTAGTTTAAGGTAGAAGACTTCTTTATCACAAAATATTAGGTTATCAAAAAATACGACTAGGTTTAGTTCTAGTCAAGCCTTAAAATACCGTCATTTTATAGCAATGGGATTTTTGACTGACGTTCCACTTACTTTTTAGGGTTCCGTTATAGTATGACTGAACATAGAAATGTAAGTTGTACACGCTTATCTAATGACAATTATTCATTGGAACTGCTAAAGCTATATTATATATTAATAAACATAGGGTTAAAAATGTATAATTGAAATATTGCTATTATAGTAATCCGAATAGTTTTAACCAAGCGAAGGTTAATTTATGAAACTCAGAGGTAAATATGTAGGTTCGTTTGGTGTGATTTTGTGTGTGAAATTTTGTATCAAAAGAAAACTGTGGTTTGCAATTTCGTATGGCATGGAAATAGAAAAAAAATAAGGAGGAAAAAATGCCAAAGCAAATTAATGCTGCAAAAGTGAGTGACGGATTCGGCATTCCTTTTTTATATTCTACTAAGCCAGCGCTTATCTACGATCCCACCTGATGGTAACTGGTGATGTAGCCTAAGATGGTGAAGTACACTGACAAAACAAAACTTAACAAAAGCCTATTCACTCTTGCCTTGAAGACACCCACACTTTAATCGGATGGAAAGACAGATGCTGGCAACTTATTCCACTACTTTGCTGTATACACGATGAACGACGTGGCAAACCGTTTGGTTCGAATGCGTGGTAAGTCAACAACGAAAGGGTGGAGACTGGAACGTCTGGTTGTCCGATGGTGGAAGGGAAAGGCGGGAATTAAATTATGTAATTCCTGCGCACACTTTCCGAAATGCATTCGATGTCATTGACAGAATTTTATCGACAATTTTGGCAATATATTGAAGATGGTGCATAGATAAATGGATGTGAAGGAAACAAGAGAAGTATGTCAGGACCAAAAGTGAAGTTCGTAACCTCTGTCTATTTTTTTTGGTAACAGGTGTGAAAGTCTATGTAAATATTACGTTTTACCAGATATTTCTGCTGCAATAGTGCGTAAAAAATCTTTTTACTTCTAACTTTATCTTACATTCGTTCTGCATTGATATCGATATCTGCAGTACAATAATTTAAAATTTAAAATTTTGTACAAACGACTTCAATATAAATGATTAAGAATAGCTCAAGAAGTATAGGTCTGACCGTAATCAAATTTACATGGGACAACATGTAAAGCACCAGTTTAGTTTAGTTTAATTTTATTTACGACGGAATGTTCTCCGCACCTCCACGTCTATGCGCGTATTTTGCGTGTGGGCAGGAATAATATAATTATTCGACCCACGAGATCTCCCCGAAGAAGCTCAACAGTCCTGTGATGTTGCATGCAATTTTGGAGAGTGATCGTAGCGTGCCGAGATGTTTAGCCCTGTACGTAGCAACCTTCGGACATTTCAGTAGCACGTGGGTCGCCTTTCTTCCTCCCCCATACATACCCTGCACAGGGGACTATCTGTAACACTTATAGTAAATAAATGTTTGTTAAAGGTGCCGTTTCCTGTGATAGCACTTGTTACTATCCTGATCTGCGGCGTGTTCAGTCTCATTAGAACTTTGGTTAAACGACTGTTTATTTCAGGCAGGGCCTCCCTAGCTTGTCTACAGTATACAAGATTTTTCCAAAGCTGAGCGTGTTGATTTGTGAAGTGTTTACGTACCAGTGAACGAACGTAACCAAAGGGGATTGGTATGATTGGTTCCAGTACTATATTGGCCAGAGCCGATCCTCTTCTGGCCAGTCCGTCTGCTGCATCGTTGCCTCTGGATCCACTGTGTCCCTTTATCTAGTGCAGAGTCACATTGTTATTTTTACATACCTCATTTAATCATTGATGGCATTCATATATTAGTACCGAGTTCACCACATTGCAACTCAGAGCTTATCTGTCAGTCAGTATTCTGATGGAGAAGTCATTAACCTTCCTAGCATCTATTGCTATGGCCACTTGGATGATACCTATACATTGATGATACCTAAAATACTGTGTTATAGGTACACATTGGTGTGCATATGTGAATATTGAGGTCTTCAGAGAAAGGTCCAGATCCTACACCTTCATTTGTTTTAGAACCATCGGTGAAAACTCTAAGCTCTTTTGGGCTTAATCCTTCGGGTTGGCTGGTTTCATTTAATTGTATCTTGTACTTCTTATCGAATACATCTTGTTTAGGAATCCTATCGAACTTGGCTTGTAAGATAGGAATTTTTGAGTGAATTCTATCAATAATGCCTGTATGAGGGACATTATTCTTACTTTAACTCCCCCATTGCCGGTCCCAAGCCCGGATAAAAAAGGAGGAGGGGTGGTTTCCCCGGAGAGAGTGGGTGTATCCGGTGGACTAACACACCCACCTGCGCTATTACTTGCGCAGTCGAGCGCCGTACGTGGGAATGAAGGAATCCTGGAGGGTTGAGCCGAACGTCGCTGGAGTATATAGTGGAGAGAGGCAACACGCCCTCTTCGGTCCAGATTTCAAGCTAACCGGTGGCCCTATCTGCTAGCCACAGATAAGGAAATGGCCAAGCGCCCCGTCAGAAGGTCGCAGGCGAGGGATGTGGGGGCTGCCTAGTTTTACTGAAAAGGGGCTGGGTGGTGGTAAAAGCCATGCTGAAGGAGCAAGTGACAGTTTATTCGGGTAGTGGGTATGGGCCTTGTCAGCCCCATCTATCAGCTTAATCGAGTTCCCGATGTAGCGCTGTGAGCTAACTTCGCGTCCCTATATTCTCCTGGTAATCCTAACGCCTGATATTATTTTTTTAAAGTAGAACGTTTTTAAAGGTGCGGGCTCCATAGAGGGTGGGATACCAGGGGGACGAATTTTAAACACAAAATTAAAATGGACAATTTAAGGCCCAGTAAGAAAGAGGGAGAGGTGTCAGAGGTGCTTCCCAGAGACACCAAAGAACAAGGGGGAACCGTCGTTAAACCAACGGTTTTACGGATAGTACCATCCAGCGTAGGTGGTTCCACCAAGGGAACAACTTCCGCGCTGGACGTCTCAAAAACTAGTTCCAAATCTGAGGAGCTGGACGAAAAAAAGGAGCAAAAGCCCGCGAGTAACAAAACTCCTGCCGTAGAGGAAAGGCAAGACACCCAAAAAGGTGACTTGCCGACCTGACGGACCATCAGGAGTGTCTAACCCTGCAGGTAGAAGTGGAAAGGCTAGAAAGAAGAATTAGAAGCAGCGGGGAAAAGGCCTAAGAGAACGAACTGCGCTGGCTGCTTCTAAAACTAAAACCAAGTAGGCTAGGCAAGCTACTGCGACTAGAGTGCTTGGAGATGGAACCAGTAGCCGCGTTGAAACTGGGAAGGATAAAAATCCAGGCCAAGTGGAAGTCGCGGTCGCGGCAACCAGCTCTACGATATTTGTCAGGAAGCAGCGAGCGGCTAAGCGTTCTAGGAAGAAGGAAAGAGCAGCCAAAAGGATGCTGGAAGAGTGCAACTCACCAGAACAAATAATTGCGACTAGAACAGCAACCAAAGACTGCAAGAACAAGCTACGCTTCCGCTGCTAAAGCAGATTTGGGTGTGGCCTTAACGTGTGCGCGTTTAGGTCACTTAACGAAGGAAATAGCTGATGATATCCTCGTGGCAATACAGAGGAAGATGATCAGCCAGGCCCCAGGACCTTGATACGTCAAGCCCAGTTTTCAAAGGAAAACCCGTTTAGATCAGAAGGCTCTGGATTGGTTGAAGGGGAATATTTATACCCTCGAACTTAAATTCACATAAAAAAACACCTCGCTGACCATAAAGAAATAGTCGGAGATACCACAAAGAGTCAAATGTGGTAACCTCATCCCTGATACTCAGGGTACCTGGAAAGACTCACGCGACATTGGTCATGTGCTGGCATACCAGAACCGCTGGGTTAACATCAGGGACTGGCTGCTACTAAAGGCAGATAAGCAGACGAACTGAAGGTCCTTCGTTGTTTCGGTGCCGGAGGATCATATCCCAACCCTGATGAGAACCGGACGCCGTATCGCATGTGTATGTAGGGTGGTAAACGTGAAATTCCAGGGTCGTGGAGTTAAATTCTTTGACACTCAACCAAGCAAAGAAGCAGAAAATAAACCGGAAGTCATGGATACCGGAGACATGGTTACCAGTACACGGGAATCACTTGATGCCAAGTCCAGTGCACAAACGGCCTGCACAGTTGAGCCAAAGCCCCCAGTAGAGTTTGAGCTCAGCATCAGCGCACTGAGTAACGAAGAGGACTGCATTTTCCCGACCACTTCCAACTCTTCACAAGCTTCACAGTAAAGAAAACAGAAACTTCACAGTACTCGAGCAACCCGGGTTCGATCCCCGCCGGCACCAATGAAATTGTTAATTGCAATTTTAAGTGCTAATTTGCCACGTGCTCGGCGGTGAAGCAAAACATCGTGAGGAAACCTGCATGTCTGAGAAATAAGAAAAAAATATTTCGAAGACATGTGAAGTTCGCCAACACGCGTTGGGATAGCGCGGCGGACATTTCCTTGCCCTAAAACCCTATCAGAAATGAGGGGAGGCCTGTGGCCAGCAGTGGGACGTAAATAGGCTGCAACTTTACTTTTCTAACTCGGTAGCTGACGATGAAACCCAAGATCTTCTGGCAGGCTTAATTTTAGGCGAAAACTGGGAGGACGTGATCAATGATGGCGTGCCCTTAGTCCGAATCTAGCCTAGTACAGACCAACCTCCACCACAGCGAAACCTGCGTCGGCTGTGTGGCTGGTATCTGGAGTGTGGCTGGAGGATCAAATAACGGCCATAGCCTTAATCCAGGAGCCGTTGGTTGGGGCTGGTAAAATGAAAGGCCTAAATAACCTAAAAGGTAAGCTATTCTACAGCTCTGAACACAACAAGCCTAGAGCGTGTATTTACACAACTAAATATATCCTTGCACAACCAATAAGAGATTTCTGTTCTAGAGACATGTATACCGTGGCAATACAATATACACAGGAGAGAAGATTAGTCGTCGCCTCGATCTATGTAGAGGCATGTGCCGGTGGAAGACACTTCTCCCCCTCATGACCTCATCAGGCTGGTGAACTTCTGCGAGGGGACCGGACTATAGGTTGTGATCGGGACGGACTCCAACGCATATCATCTCCTCTGGGGAATGAATAGACCGAAAGAACAAGGTAAAGTGTTAGTTGAATATCTATTTAGCACTAACCTAACCATTTTAATAATAATAATAATAATAACTCCACAGTTGTACCTCTACGTTGACGACGTGATGGGGCTTGCGTGCTCTAATGAACTCTAGGTTTATACCGGTAGAGTTTACTCATGCCGAGATAGATCTAGGGCTAGGAGCCAGACTAAAACAGATACAATCCAAGCCAAGGTCGCACATGCCGAGGGCTGCATAGCTACGGGAGAGTGCTAGTCGATAGTGTGCCAACTCTGGATAATAGGGGACCTCCAGTTTTATTAACCCTTGCCGCAGTGAACGCAGGGCTCTGCTGCGGTCAACTCTGTAAGTCCCTAGCTACTCGTGGGAATAATATGATTCATCATCATCATCATCATTACAGCCCTTCACAAGTCCCCTGCTGAACATAGGCCTCCCCCAAAGAATGCCACAAAGCACGGTCCTGAGCCACCTGCATCCATCGACTTCCTGCATATCTTACCAGGTCGTCACTCCATCTAGTGGGGGGACGCCCTACACTTCGCCTGCCGGTACGAGGCTGCCACTCGAGAACCTTTCTTCCCCATCGGTTGTCGGTTCTTCGAGCTATATGGCCGGCCCATTGCCACTTCAGCTTACTAATCCGTTGGGCTATGTCGGTCACTCTGGTTCTACTGCGGATATCCTCATTTCTGAGTTTATCACGCAGAGAAACTCCGAGCATAGCCCTCTCCATAGCTCGCTGAGCGACCTTGAGCTTCCTCATCCGGCCAGCAGTGAAGGACCACGTCTCAGTTCCATATGTCATCACTGGCAACACGCACTGGGTGTACAGTCTCGTTTTCAAGTTTTGAGGTAAACCTGACGAGAAGATGTGCCGTAATTTCCCGAACGCTGCCCAACCGAGTTGAATCCGTCGATTGACCTCTCGGTCGAAGTTGGACTTACCTAATCGGACTATTTGTCCCAGGTAAACATACTCGTCAACAACTTCGAGCTTAGTGTTCCCAACAACTACGGGCATAGGTGTGACATGGACATTAAACATGATCTTTGTTTTGTCCATGTTCATCTTAAGACCTATCCGTTGGGAAACACTATTGAGGTCATTGAGCAAAGTGCTTAGGTCCTCCAGCGATTCTGCCATAAGGACTATATCGTCGGCAAATCGAAGGTGAGTGATGTACTCGCCATTGATGTTGATACCGTATCCTTTCCAGTCCAGAAGCTTGAAAACGTCTTCCAATGCAGCGGTGAAGAGTTTCGGGGATATGACGTCACCCTGTCTTACACCTCTCTGCAGTTGGATAGGTTTCGTACTCTGGTTCTGTACTCGGATAGCCATCGTAGCTCTACTGTACAAACACTTCAGCACTTCGATATACCGACAGTCAACTTGGCACCGCTGAAGGGACTGCAGCACCGCCCAAATTTCGACGGAATCAAAGGCTTTCTCATAGTCCACATACGCCAGACATAGTGGCAAATTGTACTCTTCGGACTTCTGTACAATTTGCCGAAGGGTATGTATGTGGTCTATGGTGCTAAAGCCCTTTCGGAAACCGGCTTGTTCGGGAGGCTGGAAGTCGTCAAGACTGCGCGCGAGACGATTCGTAATGACTCTCGAAAACAGCACGTAGACACGGCTCAGAAGGGAAATCGGTCTGTAGTTCTTCAAGAGAGCGTTGTCACCTTTCTTGAAGAACAAGACCACCGCACTTCTGCTCCACGCCTCCGGTGTAATGCCACCATGGAGGACGGAATTAAAGAGCTTCTGAAGGACTTCAAGTACCGGTCTTCCACCCGCTTTCAGAAGCTCCGCTGTAATTCCATCCTCGCCTGGGGCCTTACCGTTTTTAAGGTGCTGGAGAGCCATTCTAATCTCGCTCAGACTGACGTCCGGGATATCTTCGGAATAGTGTCGGATGAGACTCGCTATTGGATCGTTACTCACACTTGCGTGTGGCTCCAACGATGACGTGTACAGCTGCCCATAGAACCTCTCAATCTCACTCAAAATCTCAGGTGTCCCGGAAACGATGCTGCCACACTCTGTCTTCAGCTTTGACAGTTGGCTCTTTCTGGCAGACAGATCTCTGGCAAAGATTTTGGAGCCTTGGTTCCGCTCGATCGCTTCTTCAATACGAGCTGTATTGAAGTTGCGTAAGTCCCGCCGCATGCATTTGGAGATCTGTCTGTTCAGTTGCCTGTATGCTGTCAAGTCTGTTGAAGAATGTAGCCTCATCTCCCGTCTAACAGCCATGAGGTTAAGAGCGTGATCGGAGAGTTTCTGTGTTCTTCTGCGGCGGGTCTTGCAGAACTTAGCTCCGACCGCATGGACAGTTTCCACGAGCTTGTCATTCATATCGTCCACGTCATTGCAGTCTTCTAGGCACTGAAAACGGTTTTGCAACTCGAGCTGAAAGGTTTCGGGAATTTGGAACAGAGCACGAGGGGGACGGAGCGTTGACTTCATTAGACGAGACCTCTCCAACTTTACGTTTAGGTTCAGTGTGCCTCTAACCATTCGGTGATCGCTACCAGTTTTCACCCTCGCGATCACGGAGACATCACTGAACAGTTGTCGTCTGGTCGTCATAATGAAGTCAATCTCATTTTTTGTCGAACCGTCGGGGCTCGACCAGGTCCACTTCCTGTGGGGCCACTTCTGGAAGAAAGAGTTCATCATAAAGAGTCCCTCTTTCTCCATGAAGTCGGCCAGCTGCTGGCCCCGCGGGTTCCGTTGCCCTATTCCAAATTTCCCTACTTTCAGCTCACCGTTCTCTCTTGTGCCTAGTTTTGCATTGAAGTCTCCCATTAACACCGTATATTGGGTTAATATGATTACTAGATCAAAAACAAAAAAACATGCTAACACTAACCTGCCTCAGATAGATAATGAAACTTCACATTACAAGTCATCATCTTCCTCACATAATTTTCCATCAATACCATCATCATCACAATCATTTTGCATCAACCCTGCGACATCATCATCGTCAATCAGTATACAGTCAGCGGATGTTGTACAGGATACAAATTTTGTCGACAAAACTGTACCCACCACTAGCACTGCAACAACTCGTAGGAAATGGAGTATTGAAATGAATAAATTCATCCTACGCTCTTATCTTCATCTTACTAATATGGACACAGACAAAAATGCATACCTTACACCTCTTTACACTAAGTTTTTAGAAAAATACCCAACTACGCAAGTAAGCCGACAAAGAATAGGTGACTAGCGTAGAGCCATAGTTCAAAAATTTAACCTACTAAAATTACTACCACATTACATAATAGATCAGATTTATGAGGAAGTTAGAGGCGAACTACAAGTGGTTCACACTCAAATACAGCAACACTTCACCTAATATAAAACACCAATTAAAATAAAACCCAATCAGCGCATGATGTGAACGAACAAATATAATGAAGGGTTAATTAAAATATATTATACTGTCACAGAATAAGAAACAAATAAGACAGCCTATAAAAAACATCTACATGAAGAATTTACTTATCGTCACGCACAATCCCTGACGGGGTAGCCAGAGAGAACAGATCGCTAAATGTCACGATCCTTACATACCTCTTTCGCTTCTTTCAGATTCATTAACTTCTTCATACATGCACGTCTAGGTATCCGAGTACTCTTGACCCTCCCTTCTTCGAGCAGTTTGCTCACATGGTCTTCGAAAGTTAGTCTCGGTCTACCTCGACACCTTTTCATATTAACTTTCGCGCTATATATTTTCTTCACCATTCGGCCTTCACTCATTCGCTCAACGTGCCCAAACCATCGAAGCACGCCCTTATCAATTTTTGTGATAAGGTCATCTTTCAAACCTGCCATATTGCGAATCTCTTCGTTTCGCTTCCGGTCGGCCATGGAAACGCCGCACATTTTACGAAGAGATCGCATCTCCACTGCATTCAACTTGCTTTTATGCTTCTTCTGGCATACCCAGGTTTCTCTGCCATATAACAAAGTCGGTACCAACACTGCGTTATGTATTGCAAGGCGTGCACTCTTCACTACGCCTTGCCTTTTGACTAACGCAGTCAGGGCACCATTGACTTTGTTCCCGGCAGCGACACGCCTGTCCACATCTAATTCACATCTTCCATCCCGGCTAAAAGCACTCCCCAAATATATAATTTCATTTACCTGTTCTAGACATTCCTGATTTATCCATATTTCACACTTCGTTCTCTCTTCGTCCCTTTCAAATACCAGAACCTTAGTTTTATTAGCATTCAAACGGAGACCTTTAATTTCACATTCCTCTTTCATACACGTGACTAATGCCTGCAGTTCTGCCTCTGATGGTGCAATTAGCACTGCATCATCAGCATACAGCAGACAATTTACTTTTATATCACCCAATTTATAAACACATATCCAGAATTAGCACATGCAACAGAGCAAAGATTATCTGATCAAACAAAAGCTATTATTAATAACAAATATATTAACAGCAACAGACTAGAAGAAATTAAAAATCAGGTAACAACAGAATTAAGGACTAACACACAAAATACTGAATACATGAATATTGAAAATTGGAACACACAACCGCAAAACAACTTCGAACAACCTGATGAATACATCCATGCACTAAACACTCAACATATAATAACTTACACGTCTAACACACCACACAAACACCTTGGTTTCAAAAATACCTCTCAACGATAACACAGAGATTAACATCGTATCGCACAGTCGCTTGAATACAAATGATGAAAATATCTCAAGTAACACATATATTGATCAATTTGGACCTCTGCAAACTAACTTTGATGCTGCTCCAAAAATAAACTCGGAAATAGAAGACATGTTTCTACAAGCTCAACAATATTTTTAGACACACACCCCACTAACAGGCTATACATTCCCAAGCAGAAATCGTCTAGAAAGCTCACTGATATAGTAACTTATGTAAACTCTGTCATTCTTCCTAAGAACGTAAATCTACACACCGATTTCATCACATTGCAAACAAAAATTTATTGTGCATCATGGACGGCAGCTAAATGCAATGGGGCTAAAATATCACACTCCACACAAAATGAAAGACGAATATATTTAAAGAAAAAACCGACATGGCAGGTCAGATTAGAAAGGAAAATCGAAAATTTAAGAGCACACATAGGCAGACTGACACACTTCATTAACGGTAGCAGAAGTAAAAAAGTAGTAGCTGCAGTAGAAGAAATAAAAAGAAAATACCAAATACAGGCACAACACAAAAACTCGAATACAGAACTAGAACACTTTTTGAACACTTTAAAACAAAAATTAAATGCAGCATCCAGTATACTTAAAATAGATATAACATGCGCGAACCGCAAAGTACAAAACACAAAATTTACCAACAATGAAAAATTATTTTACAGAAACCTTACATCTAATAACAGAGACACCAGCAACAAAAATCTGGAGACACCTTCGACCGAAACATTGCGGGAATTCTGGGCCAACATCTAGGAAAATGCAGTATCGCATAATAATCACGCAGACTGGATCAACGAGGCAACACCACAAATCCCAGAAATGAAATTTGAATTCATACCAATAAATACATTTAAAGAAGTCCTCAGACGCACACATAACTGGAAATCGCCAGGCACAGACAATATTCACAACTACTGGCATAAGAAATTCACCAGCATACATCCATTCATACATAACCACTTAAACACATTCATCCAATCACCACATTTACTTCCAACATACATAACACACGGAGTTACATATATGATACCCAAAGACATGAATGACACCATAAATCCAGCGAAATACCGACCAATTACTTGTCTACAAGCCTTAAACAAAATATTAACAGCCTACGTAAGCGAAATAGTATATGAACATTTAACCAAAAATAATATTCTAGCAGAACAACAAAAGAGATGTTCTAAGAATAGCCAAGGATGTAAAGAACAACTTACTATTGATGCAATTATTTTGAACAGCGCTGTTAAAAGCAAGAAAGATATTCACACAATGTTTATCGATTACCAAAAGGCTTTCGATTCAGTACCGCATAGCTGGTTATTAGACGTCTTAAATCTGTATAAAATTCACTCAACACTGAAACTATTCTTAAAAACTTTTATGCAAAACTGGCAATTTGTGCTTAAAATTAATCAATCCTCTTTGAGTGTAACTACTGAACCAATCTGTATGAAACGTGGTATATTTCAAGGAGATGCCCTAAGTCCTCTGTGGTTTTGCATGGCCCTCAATCCACTTTCACACTTACTAAATAATACTGACATGGGATTTACATTGAAAAATAATAACACGCAATATACCCTAACACACCTTATGTACATGGATGACATAAAAATATATACAGCAGACAAAAATACACTATTCCAACTAGTAGACACATCACAACAATTTTCTCAAGATATTTGTATGTCATTCGGAGTAGATAAATGCAAATTATTGTCTTTTATAAAAGGCAAGATTCAAAGCAATAGTTACTACACACTCAATTTAGGTGAATCAATTAAACCAATGGATGAACACAGTACATACAAATACTTAGGTTTTAAGCAGTTTAGACGCATTCAACAAAATATAACAAAACAAGAACTGCTCAAAAAATTCTCACATCGCCTCAACCTTATCTTAAAAACCAACCTCAACTCCAGAAACACTATTAACACATTTGCAATATACTATTCTCACATACTCTTTCGGAATTATACGATGGTCAAAAACTGACATCAAAAAACTACAACGCACACTCAATACACTTCTAACTAAACACAGAAAACATCATCCAAAATCATGCATACAGAGACTTACAATACCACGCCAAGAAAGGGGAAGAGGATTGATAGATATACACAATTTACACAACAAACAAATACTTTCACTCAGAGCATACTTCCATAACAAATCAGAACACTCATCCTTACACAAACACATAACGGAAACAGACAAAAAACTTACACTACTTAATTTACAGAACAGAGGCACGCAAATTAATGAACATATTATAGGAACACAACAAAAGATCGCAGCATGGTGTGAAAAAGCCCTACATGGAAGACATCGAGCCTATCTGAGCCAGCCACACGTCAATAAAATTAAGTCGAACGAATGGCTCAAACGAGGTGAACTGTTTCCCGAGACCGAGGGTTTTATGCTTGCCATACCGGATCAAACAGTACCAACTTGTAATTACATAAAATACATCATAAAAGACTCCAATAAGACTACTGACATGTGCAGACATTGCAACAATTCCTCTGAAACTATACAACATATTACAGGAGCATATAAATCACTTACACAAATCGATTATAAACATCATCATGACCAAGTTGCTGCAATCATACACCAACATTTAGCATATAAATATAAATTCGTAGATAAGATGCAGCCATAAGTATAAACCTGATACAGTATTCGAAAATAAGAATCAGAAAATCTACTGGGACCGAACAATAATAATAGATAAAATAATAAAATATAAACACTCACGCCTGTCACCCAGAGGGGTAGGCAGAGACTACGGACTTCCATTTGGCACGATCCTGACACACCTCTCTCGCTTCCTCCACATCCATATACCTACGCATACACGCTCGTCGGTTAAGGGTACTCCTAATCTGGCCCATTTTTAATGTATCGCCGATTTAGTCGATAAACTTTCGTCTAGGGCGTCCCTTCCCAACCCTGCCGTTCACTTCTGCAACATAAATTTGCTTTGTCACTCTTTCCTCTTTCATTCTTTCTACATGACCAAACCACCAAAGCATTCCTTTTTTAATCCTGGTCATAACGTCATCTTGCAAACCACACTTTTCTCTTATCACACTATTTCTCACCCTGTCATCTAGATTCAGCCCTAGCATACTCCTTAAGGACCGCATTTCTATAGCATTTATTCTACTCTCATGCTTCTTCTGCCAGACCCAACTTTCACTACCATACATTAGAGTAGGGACTAACACAGCACTATGAATTGCCATACGTGCCTTATTTGACACATTCTGATAGATAATCTAATAGATAAAACTATTCATTACAATAGACCTGACAGTAATGTCAGGTCTATTCACGACAATACCAATAAAACAGTTTACCTCATAGATATAACAATACTAAACTCACATTATGTTCAAACTACAATATCCGAGAAACTAAGTAAATATCAAGAACTTGCCATAGAAATTAAAACTCAATGGAAAGCACAAAATGTTCACATCGTCCCGATAGTTGAAATGAAATGAAATGAAATGAATGAAATGAAATGAAATGAAATGAATGAAATGAAATGAAATGAAATGAATGAAATGAAATGAATGAAATGAAATGAATGAAATGAAATGAATGAAATGAAATGAATGAAATGAAATGAATGAAATGAAATGAATGAAATGAAATGAATGAAATGAAATGAATGAAATGAAATGAATGAAATGAAATGAATGAAATGAAATGAATGAAATGAAATGAATGAAATGAAATGAATGAAATGAAATGAATGTAATGAAATGAATGAAATGAAATGAATGAAATGAAATGAATGAAATGAAATGAATGAAATGAATGAAATGAAATGAATGAAATGAAATGAATGAAATAAAATGAATGAAATGTAATGAAATGAATGAAATGAAATGAATAAAATGAAATGAATGAAATGAAATGAATAAAATGAAATGAATGAAATGAAATGAATGAAATGAAATGAATGAAATGAAATGAATGAAATGAAATGAATGAAATGAAATGAATGAAATGAAATGAACGAAATGAAATGAACGAAATGAAATGAACGAAATGAAATGAACGAAATGAAATGAACGAAATGAAATGAACGAAATGAAATGAACGAAATGAAATGATTGAAATGAAATGAACGAAATGAAATGAACGAAATGAAATGAACGAAATGAAATGAACGAAATGAAATGAACGAAATGAAATGAACGAAATGAAATGAACGAAATGAAATGAACGAAATGAAATGAACGAAATGAAATGAACGAAATGAAATGAACGAAATGAAATGAACGAAATGAAATGAACGAAATGAAATGAACGAAATGAAATGAACGAAATGAAATGAACGAAATGAAATGAACGAAATGAAATGAACGAAATGAAATGAACGAAATGAAATGAACGAAATGAAATGAACGAAATGAAATGAACGAAATGAAATGAACGAAATGAAATGAACGAAATGAAATGAACGAAATGAAATGAACGAAATGAAATGAACGAAATGAAATGAACGAAATGAAATGAATGAAATGAAATGAATGAAATGAAATGAATGAAATGAAATGAATGAAATGAAATGAATGAAATGAAATGAATGAAATGAAATGAATGAAATGAAATGAATGAAATGAAATGAATGAAATGAAATGAATGAAATGAAATGAATGAAATGAAATGAATGAAATG
The DNA here is from genome assembly GCA_033319125.1 of Parnassius glacialis. Taxonomy (NCBI): domain Eukaryota; kingdom Metazoa; phylum Arthropoda; class Insecta; order Lepidoptera; family Papilionidae; genus Parnassius; species Parnassius glacialis. Next base: position 25,176,926 of record JAVANC010000024.1, on the reverse strand, counting down.
AAATGAATGAAATGAAATGAATGAAATGAAATGAATGAAATGAAATGAATGAAATGAAATGAATGAAATGAAATGAATGAAATGATATGAATGAAATGAAATGAATGAAATGAAATGAATGAAATGAAATGAATGAAATGAAATGAATGAAATGAAATGAATGAAATGAAATGAATGAAATGAAATGAATGAAATGAAATGAATGAAATGAAATGAATGAAATGAAATGAAATGAAATGAATGAAATGAATGAAATGAATGAAATGAAATGAATGAAATGAAATGAATGAAATGAAATGAAAATTATATTTAAGTCCTCTCATCCACCGGTATTATACCAAACTCACTTACACAAAGCTTTAACACACTACACATGCCTACTCATACACTTCACGTGCTCCAAAAAGCCACCATCCTCAACACCTGTCGCATCACCCGAAAGTTTCTGACTTTTTCTACTTTATCATCCACTTTCACAATTTAAATTTCCCCTCACACACCTTGGTTCCGACCCGTGTGTGCGATGTTTCAAACTCTCAAATAAGAGAAAATATATAAAGAATGAATATAATAATAATTTATTTGATACAGACAACACTGATACCCATTACAAAATTAAATTTTTACATTATACTTTAAATTTTAATTATAATTATTGGTTAATTAATGATATTATTACATATTAAGATATTAATAAATTTGACCACCTACTAAAAAATTCACAACATCCATAAATATTACAAATTAAAACACAGGTTCTGAACCAACTTTCATAAACAAAAGTTGTCGCACAATAATCGACCTCACACTTGCAACAGAATGAGCAGCTAAACATACTATGGGATGACATGTGTCGAAAGAAGCCTCATGCTCTGATCATAGATGAATCTGCTTCGCACTACGGGTCAATACCACTATAACAACAAATTATAAAAATATAAATAAATTACAAATTAACGGGAATACCCTACTAGAAAAGTTTTTACGATGGTAGGGAACCCTTCCTGCGCGAGTCCGACTCGCACTAGGCCGGCTTTTTAAATATTGTATGGAATCAGAAAACCGATTCATTAATTCGTTAATTACAGAATATCTTATGATATTACAGATAATAAACTATTATATTACATAGATGGATAGTTACCAGTGGTAAGGCGGGTTGGCAATAACAGTTTTTTTATTATTTCGAGCTGTTGTCAGGAAGATGCTGCAGCAAATTTTACTGTTTCAGTTTCTCTCTATCACCTCTTACAAACCCACGGGATGCTATAGGGTAGTGAAATCGCTTACGCCGGCACTACATGGCAAACCTATTAAACTACTTAAGCCTATTTAACTATTATCATAAATAATTTTTATAAAATAAAGTTATTTTATCATGGAACTATTAATGAATTAAGTAACAAAAAATACTTATATCTTAAAGAAATTTGAGTATCATAAACACATCATTTTCTTACGGTTATGATGAAATTTGTCAAAATAAATATGAATCTTAAAATAAAGTTTAAAATATTTATGTATTAATTTGTCACGTAGCAGTGACTTGAATGAATATTGTCCCATTGCGTCCCTTGCAGGGTGTAAAAGTTATCTAAAAATGAGAAATTTTGCGGTCAATTTAGCAAATGTCCTAATCTTATCTAAGATTAACTTGGTAAAGCAGGGTAGATTGGTTTAAAGACTAAGAGCATTAGGTTAATTTCTAACTAGAATTCTACCCTCGTAATAGAACCACAATAATTTTAGTTACTGCTTTTAAACTGGTTTTAGTTTTTTATAAGTCTGTAGTAAGTATCCGCAATATATCTACTGCTCCGCGTAGATAAAATCTATAAACACGGTGATTTAGAGTTTTAGGGTTTGAATAAAAGAATATATAGTTACATTATACAAGTAGTATAGTATACGTATATATGTATAGTATTGTTAGAAATGAAGAATGAAGAATGAGGCGACTTAGAGGGATCAGTGGATAAAATACCTACTCTGATCAAAATAATTTAACAAACGAACTTTAACCACCTTTTTTATATTTCGAACTTATTGTGTATGAGGGCAAAATATGAATTCACAGGTATCAAAAAAGAAAAGGAATTAGTATACCTAATTTTTTTTTAAGTTTTAGGTAATTAAGACGTCTCGTAATCATTATTACTTTAGTAAAGTAACTCCCATTAGGCGGCTGGGTTAATGGGAGCTTTGCGAACTTATTCAATTTCTTATGATACTCGTAGGGCCGGGTCACACAACTTCATATTCAGCCTACGGCAAATCTACAAAGCAGCATATAACACTAAGTAGTTGCGATGTTCTGCCGTCTTGTAAAGAACAAACGATTAAAACAAAAGTACGACAGGGTTGTTTTTATGGCGTCAATTAATTATTTACTACATTTTTACGCGGTTGTTTTGGGTTTCAAAATATCGGCTCAGTCTCATGATTAAATTATCAAATTATTTCGTATTTCCACTTCAGATCGAACCCACACAGAATTTTAAGTATTTATGCCGATACCTTCCCTACTTTCGATATCTATGCACAGAAGTATGGCCACGCAAATGAAGTTTATCAAGAGCTGACCGACAGCGGAGCAAAGTGTCTTTGTCATGTGGCTACTATTAGACCAAAGAGGCAATGTTTACCAACATTGCCTCTTTGGTCTAATAGTCATAAACGATATTGTCCATTAAGTGTTTAAATTCAGGATCAGGCCAAAATTAATGGGTATTTTTGTGATGATGATGATAAAGATATTTAATATGATGAAGATGGTGAGGATGGTGACGATGGTGATGACGAATACGACGATGACGACGACGACGACGACGACGACTACGACTATTGAAATGCTACATTCAGATAAATATTTTTCATGATTCTTTTGTAAATAAATATTATTTCAAAAATATGGCGCCATGTCAGTCGCATTCTTATTTGAATTGCATAGTACATAAATAATAGAATAACATATTTAAATAGAAGCTATTCAAATTTAACATAAAGGATAGTCATTGAAACTTATTCACAAAATCATAATTTAAAAAAAATTAGATATAGTGAGCTAACTTCCAAACATACTAAACGTAAGTAGTATAGGTAGGTAGTAATAGTGGTTTACATACATATAATATTACACATTCCTTCTTCATTAGTTCTTAACAGCCGTAACACTCACATGAAATACGAAATGAACATTAGAAACTTTTGCAAAATTATTGACTACTTTGCATATTTAACAATGCTAAATCCGAACAAAAACAGTTTCACTGTAAAGCATCGCGCCAAGTACACTTTCAACTATAGTTACAAAAATAATAATTAAATTTTTACAAAAAATTATGAAATAAAAAAAAACCAAGTACATAACCGTTTTAGAATCGAAAAAAAAAATTGCTGAAAAAAGTAATAATAAAAAAATGGTGTACTTGGTGTGCATGATTAAAAGTATCGATCACCCAACTAGACATTGAAAGTCGTTTTTTTTTATAACTTTTTTGAGTTATGCTCGTATTATAAAGTATAATGGACACCAAGTACACCATTTTTGTATTATTAAATTTTTCAGCAATTTTTGTTTAAAATCTAAAACGGTTATGTACTTGGTTTTTTTTATTTTATAATTTTTTGTAAAAGTGTAAATTCTATTTTTTAACTATAGTTGAAAGTGTACTTGGCGCGATGCTTTACAGTGAAACCTGCTTATGTTCGGATTTCATATCGTTTTGTAAAGTACACAATTTCTTTTTTTTTTTCAAATATCGCACATCTCATACCGCGAAGCGGTTGAGTTTGTGTTTTACTCTCAACACTTCAAGGTCAAGAATTTTTTTGATCTTTAACTACCTCTACAACAATTGATTCACTCTATAAGATGGCAATACTAGTTTCCACCAGCGCCCTCTAGTGTCGAGTAGCAGAACTCAAGATCAAGTCAAGATCTTTCTAGAGATTTCACAAGCATCCAAGCCAAGATAAAAAATTCAGCGGAAATTAGTAAAATCTTTTGTGGATTCGGAAAACGGCGCAAGCAAAAATTTAAGATATTGACAAGTATGAAATAATTGATAGATAGAAATAATTTTTAGTGTTATATGGAAATTTCAACAGTGGTAGAGCTAAGCGGTAGCTTTTGCTGTCGCACGGATGGGCCAGCTCGAACCAGGGTGGTACCACGACCTCACAGAATACCAGCGTGAAGTAGAGGTTTACCTCTGCGTTGCGCTTGGTGAGTGCAGGTGGCCGGAGGCCCAATTCTCCCCCCCCCCATCAACATGGTAGTGGAATTAAATAAAAGACTACCCCAGGAGGGTACCAGCACCCCTGAAGAATCCCTCGCTGAGCATCCACGACCAAACTACTCCACTCCTGGGCGTGGGTGCTCAGACTGCCCCGCGTATTCTGGGGGGGGGGGGGCGAAATTCCGCTCAAGACGAAACCTGCTCGGGGCAAGCGGAGCAAGAAGACAAAGGCAACCCCTGCCACGCTTACCGTGGATTTCTGCAATATCAGGGGACTTCATTCAAACCTTAACGCCGTCCACTACCATCTGGAGATAGCTAAGCCGGCCTTGCTCTTTCTAACCGAGACACAGGTGTCCTCTCCGGCTGATACTTCGTATCTCTCCTACCCGGAGTACAAATTAGAACACTCGTTTGTGCCCCGGGCTGGAGTTTGCGTGTATGTCAGAGGGGACATCTGGTTTCGACGCCTCGGCAGTCTTGAAGGTACGGACCTGTCCATCCTATGGCTGCGCGTAGACAGCGACGACCATCCCCGCGTCTACGGGTGCCTCTATAGGTCCCATAGCGGTAGTGCCGACACAGACCGACTCATCGACCACGTCCAAATGGCTGCAGACTCTGTGCTACAACAGGTCCCATCCGCAGAGATCGTGATACTCGGTGATTTCAACGCCCACCACGCTGAATGGCTTGGTTCTCGTTTAACCGATCATGCGGGTAGATCTGTCTATGACTTTGCTTTGGCATATGGTCTAACACAACTGGTTACTTCGCCTACGCGGATCCCAGATGTGGAAGACCATGTACCTTCCCTGTTGGACCTTCTGCTGACCTCTCATCCGGACGGATATCAGGTCTCCGTCGATGCCCCTCTGGGCTCTTCGGACCATTGTCTGATCCGGAGTACGGTGCCACTCACGCTCCAATCGCAGTTGCGATCTACAGCTTGCCGCCGTGTTTGGCACTATAGGTCAGCTGACTGGGACGGGATGCGGTCTTTTTTTGCATCCTACCCTTGGGGGCGGGTTTGCTTCTCGCCGGAAGATCCCAGCGTTGTTGCCGATTCTGTTGCTGATGTGGTACTTCAGGGTATGGAACTTTTTATTCCATCCTCTGTGGTGCCCATCGGAGGCAGATCCCAGCCATGGTTTGGTCGCTCCTGCAAAATAGCATCACGCAATAAGCAGGAGTGCTACCAGGCCTGGGCTGACGCATCAACGTCTCGGGATGTAAACACCAGCGCACTTAAAAAGAAGTATAATTCCGCCTCCAGGTCCTTCAAAAGCGTCATTGCCAAGGCAAGGTCTGACCACATCGGCAGAATTGGCGAGAAGCTAGTTCGCCTTCCTTCGGGAACCCGTGCATTCTGGTCTCTCGCCAAGGCTGTCCAAGGGAACTTCTGTCAGCCATCTCTTCCATCTCTGCACAGAGAGGACGACTCACTGGCCCATGCCGCAAAGGAGAAAGCCGATCTGTTGAGCTCTCTTTTTGCATCCAACTCGACTCTAGATGACGGGGGGAACACACCGCCGACCATCCCGCGATGTGAGTGCTCCATGCCGAATGTGCGATTTACACAGCGCTCGGTCCGCAAAGCACTCTTCTCCCTAAACGTCTGCAAGTCGAGTGGGCCCGATGGAGTCCCTCCCATTGTGCTGAATACGTGTGCTCCGGAGTTGGCACCGGTTTTAACGCGTCTTTTCCGGTACTCCTACTCACAAGGCGTAGTCCCGAATTCATGGAAGACAGCTTTGGTGCACCCGATCCCTAAAAAAGGCGACCGCTCAGACCCGTCCAACTACAGGCCTATCGCCATCACCTCCTTGTTCTCCAAAATAATGGAAGCCATTATAAACTGCCAGCTCATGAGGTACCTTGAGGATCACCAGCTGATTAGTGACCGCCAGTACGGTTTTCGTCGGGGTCGATCAGCTGGTGATCTTCTAGTCTACTTAACTCATAGATGGGCGGAGGCAGTAGAGTCCAAGGGGGAGGCATTAGCCGTTAGTTTGGACGTAGCGAAGGCCTTTGATCGGGTCTGGCACAAAGCGCTTCTTTCGAAGCTTCCTTCCTATGGGCTTCCCGAGAAATTGTGCAAATGGATCACCAGTTTCCTTGCTGATCGGAGCATCAAGGTCGTAGTAGACGGTGCATGATCTGATCTCAAGCCTATCAACGCTGGTGTTCCACAAGGCTGCGTGCTATCACCAACGCTGTTTCTCCTGCATATCAATGATATGTTGCTAACTGGTAGCATTCATTGCTATGCGGACGACAGCACTGGTGATGCCTTATATACCAGCCGTGCCAATATTTCTCGGGAAAACGTCGCCGAGTACCGGGACAAACTTGTGTCTGAAGTCGAGTCTTTGCTTAACAAAGTCTCGGATTGGGGCCGACTAAATCTAGTCCAGTTCAATCCCCAGAAGACACAAGTTTGCGCGTTTACCGCTAAAAAGAACCCCTTTGTCGTATCTCCTCAGTTTCAAGGCACTCCCCTTACTGCCTCAGCCAGTATCGGAATCCTTGGCGTCGACATATCGAATAGTGTGCAGTTTCGTGGTCACTTGGAAGGGAAGGCCAAATTGGCCTCTAAAAAGCTTGGCGTGCTCAGCAGAGCGAGACAGTATTTCATGCCGGCACATCGCTTGCAACTTTACAAAGCGCAAGTTCGGCCCCACATGGAATACTGTTGTCATCTCTGGGCCGGGGCACCCCAGTGCCAGCTCCTTCCACTTGACCGCATCCAGCGCAGAGCGGTTCGAATCGTCGACAACCGAGTTCTTTCTGATCGGCTCGATACACTGGCACTGCGTAGAGATGTTGCATCTCTTTGCGTATTTTATCGCATTTATCACGGGGAGTGCTCTGAGGAATTGTTCGGACTAATTCCAGCCGCTCAATTTCACCATCGCACATCGCGACATAACTCGCGTTACCATCCATACCATCTGGATGATTGGCGGTCCACCACTGTGCGATTTAGAAGAAGTTTTCTCCCTCGCACGACTTCCTTGTGGAATCAATTACCACCAGCGAATTTTCCGGACCGATACGACTTAGGAACCTTCAAGAAAAGAGCTTACACCTTTCTAAAAGGTCGGCAACACATCTGGAATTCCCCTGGTGTTGCGGTTGTTCATGGGCGGCGGTAGTCACTTACCATCAGGTGAGCCGCATGCTCGTTTGCCCCCTATTCTATATAAAAAAAAAAAAACAATTAATAAACAGAATGATAAATTACTGTATAAAGTGTTGACGTTTCGTTAATAATTGAATGTATGAAGTTAAAACTAGGTGAGGTTATGTTGACATCTGATTCGAGAATATATACACTGTAGCCTCACGCTTATACGTTTACATACATATACATATGTTGAACGTTTACTTGGCGTGAGACACTACAGTGTCTCCGAATTACCTTACATATCTCAACAAATACTGTTGACACTTTTTCATGACAATATTGCGTTATCCAGACTAAATGGCCTTATTGTTCTACAATGTACTTATTATTTTATTTTAGTTCACTAATACGATATGTAACGTAGACTTTATTATATTGCACATAAATGAAATCGGACATGTTAAAACCACAAAACTACAAACACGTTTTCTAAAACATTTCAAATATTAGTCTGGAGTATAAATCAGAAAACCATCTTAAATACATTCCCGATAAATATTAAACTTTTATTTGTCATTATAGCATTTGAAATAATATAATTACATAACTGCATTAACGTAACGTGGGCTTCAGACCCCTGTGTGGTTCACGGCTTGAATTCACGTCGTAATTTTGTCACGAAGTCGTCGCGAAAAACATGTCCCTCCACATTCGCTATGGTTCACAGTTTAGATCGCGCGAATGTCAAGAATGGACGCCGAAATATACACTGATATCGCCGTGACGCTATGCGCTTTGGCTGACTACAATTACGTGTATATAAAAGGTAAAAGAGAAATGGAGAAAAAGGAGATGGTGAATGACAAAGATACATTTTTTTTAAATCAGTCATATCAATATTCATTATTTTCTTGATTCGCATTCATGCGTCATGTACTTTAATTTTATTTTTATGATCTTTGCGTTTAGCATCTCATAAAATGGGTTCAGCACGATAACACTCGATCAACATGAGCTCTTGCACGTTCATCCAACTGACGCTCATTTTGACGCACCGTCCTCGGTAAACAAAATACAAATAAGCACAACCTCACGGCACCGAGTCGCTGATTTCACGCGCGAGTGTGGAATTGTGGATGCGCTTGCGTTCGCGGGAGGTTCGCGCCTCGTAAACCCTTTGACGCGGGCGCAAAATACCAACACTGAACGGGGAACAAGGCGAGAAAAGGCGCGAAGCCTGTGAACGGGCGCGAAAGCCATCGTCATTCGCGGTTCGCGGCTTTCACATGTGTTCACGGCGCGAATGTGGAGGGCGCTTAAGACATAATACAGTTCTTTAGCATGGAAATATTTTTTCAATCCTTTAACATTTTATGTGAGCGTTAAACGGGAAGTATTTAAAAAAAGGGAACATATTTCTCGATAACGACTAAATATTAGACAATACTCATAGAATACAACAATCAGTTAGAAGTAAATACAACATAAATCCAAAATAAATGATGTATACAGCCCAACAGCAGGACTGATTTATAACACCAAGAGAGACTGGTGGAATGAGTGACTGATACAAGCCCATGCTCACCCAACAGATTAGCCTCATTATATCCGAAAACAGCACAGGATTTGAATAAAAAAAGTAATCACAAACCACAAGCGCCGGTGAGCGCGCTAAATGAGTGGGTTCGTTTTATATTTAATACTGCTAGAACGAGTGAAAATTTTCAGTTCTACCGTCACTTCGTTTTGTTTTCTTTTATTTTCTACCCTTATTCTTAAAATTAATACAATATGCGATGGACAATTAAATGCAGATGATTTTTTAGAACAAAATTTGTTTTCACTAAGTGTTGTAGAAAACTCTACTGCAAAACACTTCTATAGACTACAACAAAAGATTTTTATACTCATCGAAAACGTGCAGATTTGAGCAAAGAAAACGTACACATGAGTAAAGAAACCATACCGTACAGAGGCAAAGCTTCATATAACCGCGCTATGATAGTTACACTTCTACATACTAAACGCGCGTGTCTCCGTGAGCACTGACGTCTCGTCACGTACAGAGAGAAACTGCTATTAACTGCCTCGGCCAGTGCTCAAATTCAGGGTTATGTAAAGAATAAATAAGTGTCAAATGTCAAATTTTATTTTTCAATGAAATATTCGTGTCAAATGAAATATAAAAAAGTGTAAATATGGTTTCCTGTACTGTTTTGTATGAAAAATAAAAGAACAAATAAACATATATCATTTTTAATTATCCCAAAGACTTCACTAGGTAAGTAGTAACTAAACTATAATTTATTATTTTTAATGTTGCAGATAGATACCTCATACATATACCTCAATATTGAAAGAAAACTTTAAAGTACCTAATTACCTTGTGTGTGAAGTGATTGAATAGTTATTTTTATAATGTTTATAATTGAATAATTACGTTTATAAATTAAAAATAGAGGTTCATGTTTTTAAGTATAATTTCAGACAAAAAGAGTGGTAAAAAGCAGTCAGACGAGAAGATCTCCTTTTAAAACTTTTTGATCATAAAAAAAGGCAACAACATATAATCTGTAAGGATCACTTTGAAAAATCATGTATTAAGTTTTCTAAAAAAAGAACTGTGAAATATTTATTTGGAAATGCTTTTCCAACACTCAACTTGCCAACAAACGACGGTGCTTAGTCGAGTTCTATCCAATGTGGGAATGTATCAGAAATTAATGTATGAATTGCTTGAACAAAAATTTCGCGAATATTTTGATCTCGACAGAAATGTTGTAAATATTGGTATTGAAATATTATAAAACGCGTGCAAGATTGTATATTTGTTATGCCATGTGAGTGCTTTTTTAATAAATTAATAAGAAAATAATCTTTACAATAGATTATAATTTACCATTTTAATTAATAGGCACAACAAATTGTTGAAGAAAAAAATTATATAAATAAAATATTTAGAAAAAGTAGTTTCAAAAAAGTATTAATATAATATAATATACAATAAAGGCTGATAAACGTTTTGTTTTTTAATTTTACCCTCCTGTACCAACCCTACCAAAATAGGTAAAAATTTTGACAGCTCCTTAGAAGCTTTACCTCTGTACGCTTTCTTTATTCGTGTGCTAGAAACACGTGAGCAAACTAAAAGCTAATGTGAAAAAAATGTTGTGCTTAAATATAATTCTGCTACTTTTATATTTTGACGAGGAGGTTCGTTCATTGAATTGAAAATACTAATGTTAAAGATAATTAATTGTAATCGTTTAAAATTAGACCGTATAACAGGAATGCGTGGTATGAGCTCAGGGTCTCTCTTGACTTCTATGCACGGCCTTTATGCAATGCACATAAATTGCGAGTCATTGAGCTATGTATATAGGCATAGTTATAATATTTCTAGTTCTATAGTTCTGTCTATTATAGTTAACTCTACATACACCAAGATGAAATTGATTTATTTGAGAATTGTCAGGAAATTCAACTGCACCTTTAACTATTTACATTAAACTGTATGCGCTTTTAATAGTGTTCATAGCGCTATCTAGGTACGACTTGTGTAAAAGACGGTCTGGTAATAAACTGTCTCTTAGAATAGACTCATTTATTTTACATAAATATATAATATTTTTATATAAATATTTTGTAAAAAAGATTTAAAACAGTTAGAATAAGATATATATTCTAGTTGTTACCTATAACACTACGGAAGAATTTAGTTTCCATATATATATTGCCAAGTAACATCAAAATCCTTTAAAAAGTTTTAGCTTAAAAACCCTTAAATTCACATTTATGATAATAGGTATTTACCTATGAAATTGCCGTTCTGCAGTGTTGGCCATTTAAAATCAAAATATTTTTTTGGCTAAGAATTCTAATTTGAAATGAATATATATATACCTATAATGTTTATTCATTAGCGTTATGATTTCATCGTATTTGAATATTTTTCGTCATCATGTATACGTTAAAAATTCGAGTAATTATGGAATATGAGTACCGTTATGGCAGCAACGCGACACAAGCGGCTTGTAACATCAACGAAATGTACGGAGCAAATACTACAAACCCCCGCTTTCGTTCTGGAAATTTTGACCTGAAAGAAGAACCCATTAGTCATCCGAAAACTTTGATCGACAATGCGAAAACGAATTAAAGGCGTTTGTGGAAGCTGATGATATTCAATCTACGACTGAATCAGCAGCAGCATTCAGGTTAGCATCAAAAATATACTGATCCATTGCCGACAAATCGATAAGGTAAAAAAGCTTCACAAATGGGTGGCACATGAACTCAATGATCACTAACGCGAAATACGCGTCGAGACACGACGTGAACTGCTCAACAGGCACGCATACGAAGACATTTTTAACTTGCAACGAAAAATGGATTCTGTTTGAAGATCGTAAAAGCCCAGGAAGTTATTTGGATCCTGGTTTCAGCACCTAAAAGGTACCCTAAACAAAAACTTATCCCTAAAAAGTGATGGTTAATGTTTGTGGTTTAGCGCCAGTGTGATTCATCACAGCTTCTTAAAACGTGATGAGCATTACTGTAGAAATGTTTTGTAAGGAACTGAACACAATGATGGAGAAGCTCGCACGTTTTCAACCAGTTTTGGTCATTTGCTCGTCCCCGCTGCTCAACGAGGTACAGCTCAACGCGCGATCTTATACTGTACAACAGACGGTCGCTATGTTACAAGATCTGGGGTCGGAAGCTCTCCATAATTCGCCGTACACAACAGACTTTGCGCCTACAGACTTCTAATTTTTCCAGAATTTGGATAACTTTTTGGTAGGAAATAAATTAAATATCCGAGAGGCAGTACAAAATGCCTTTTAAAACTTTATTGCCTCCTGTCTAGCTGATTTCTTCAAGAACGACATCAATAAACTGCCACTGCGTTGGCAAAGATGTATCAATTGCATAAGACTTTGATTAATAGAAAAAAATATAGAAAAAAATTATGTTAACTTATTTCATTAAAAAAACCGCAAATTCTTAGGTCAAAATCAATTTTACTCAAGTTGTAACATATCAGGTAAGGCACATTATAACATGTTAATGAGCGCGGATTTATTAACTTCCGATCAGAAAAGTTGATTAATTGCTTGGTAATTAAAAAACCCATTGTTATTTTAACACCAAGCGATTAAGTTAGTGTAAAATATTAAGCAAGTAACCTCGTTTTATCGTAGACTTCAAATAAAGCATTAAATTATAGTAACTAAAGTTATTTCTTACTCCGTCGTAAAAAAATTGTATTGTATTTTTGATATTTCGTTTACAAAAGACGAAAAGTGCGTAATAAAATAGTAGGCGTTAGATATTTATGAATGACAATCAGTTTAAGTAATGCATTTAAAAGATAAAAAGGACAGAATGTTTGTGACATTTTGTAAATGATTTTTCTTCACCATTTGCACATATTACTTATTCTAAACCTTTCCTGTCAATTTGGCCGGTTATTGAAAAATAACCCTATATTTTGTAATTTGACCATTTATTGCGAAATTGGTATAGGTTAATATTACAATATACATTTTTTATAGAATAAGGGTGTCAAACAGGACCACAGTCCAAGCGATGAGTGTTTGCCGTGATCCATAGACATCTAAATCTATACTTGATAAAGAATCAAAGTGCAGATATGAGGTAACCACTCACTTCGTTTTCAGTAAAAAGAGTCTAGTTCTCTAGACCTATGAAACAAAGTAGCATTAAACTGCTGGTTTACGCTGACATTCTGTGAGAGCATGGTCTTTCCCCAGTTGAGCCAACCCCTACGTGCACGTATATGATTGACATTATATGGTTGCACTATTGCTCTTCCACATTTTTTTATACGATAAGGGTGACAAACGAGCACACAGTCCACCTGATGGTAAGTGGTTGCTGCAGCCCATAGACATCTACATCTATCCTCGTTTGCGAATCAAAATGCAGATGCATTGTCACCCGTGAGGACTAAGATGGAATGCCTCATTTCCAGTAAAAAGGGCCTCCGGCCACCTGCACTCACCAAGCGAAACGCAGAGGTAAACCTCTACTTCACGCTGGTATTCTGTGAGGTCGTGGTACCACCCCGGTTCGAGCCGGCCCATCCGTGCGACAGCAAAAGCTGCCGCGTGGCTCTACCACTGTTAAAAAACGTTAAATACGTATACCTAATATACGTATAACTTTATCAAGTATACATCATTGTTTGGTATTTTTTTTTCTTCTGATTTAACATTTGAATAAAATTACAGATGTTGGATAGAAATATCTAACACATATTTTGAGAAGAATACTATTCGCTTAACGTAAATAAAATACAATAACTTTAATTAAATAACTGTTTTTTATCGCAATCTCTTTGTGGATTTCCTTGGGGGAGACCTATGTTAAGTTAAACGTGTAAAGGAGGACCTTCACAAATCCATGGATTCCCCTAAGGATGTATCTTCAAAATGAGGCTTAGTAAACGTATTAGTGTTTACTTAATGCGATTAGTGAAAATGTGAAAAAAACATAATTGGGCAAACTTTGTTCTAAATTTTCAACGAGAAGGAACGTTGCAACACTGTTTTACTCTCACTAATTGGATGTTTAAGTCATAATGATTCGTTTTTAATTTAAAACGGGTAGCAGTAAAATAAAAGGTAAGTAACATTATTAATAATGCTTTATATATATATATATATAAATATGATATTGAAATAATCATGAAGAAAAATATTAAATTAATTATTACAAAAATACTGTCTAGTGTGGAGCAATTTAATCAGACTCAAAGACATTTAAGACCTATATATTTAAATCTCTTTGATAAGACTATACAATTTATGACGAATAATGGCGGCGTAAAGAAATCCACTACCCCATATAATCCTGTGGGTGTCATAAGAGGCAGAACAGAAGGAAAATAAAACAGGAGATATTCATCCGCATCTTCCTGATAAAAAGCTGAAAATAAAAAGAAACTGCGATTGCCCACCTGCCTTCCAAGCGTGGAAATTAAGGAAAAAAACCTATGAGACAATCTATCGGGAAGGCTATAATTACGCAGTGAACTATTGGAGATAATGAATTTGAATAAAAATTATATAATATGTGATTGAGTGGATAGAACAATTTATAAGCTAGGTTTAAGTTGTACGTGCTTTGTGATCAGGAGTACAGACTTTTTGGAAGCCCAAGTATATTTTCAAATGTCCTTCGCGAGCGCTCCGCGTGCGGACGCGTGTTAGATACTATTACCAGAGTTTGTGTACCTACGCGTGTCAAAAAAATGGTACAGTGAAAAAATGGAAACTGTTTTTATCAATAGCTAAGAACGAGATATTAAAATGTAAAGGTGGTGTTAAAGTGTGTATCATAAGAAATGTGTGAAAAACTCGAAGCAATTCCTGCAAACCGAAGTATGTGAGGAGTTTCAAAAGTCGAGCTCTAAAATACAATCACCGATCATCGATATAGACCCGCAAAATATTACAAAAGAATCACTATTAATAAACAAAAAATTGAAGGTAATATTTTAGTTCGACAAAAAACTTAATGAACTTGTGGAGACAGTAGATTTTTATTCTAGGCAGTACCAAGAAATGCTGGGATTCAAAAAGACTGCGGAAAAGAAAATAAAAGCGTTAGAACAAAAGAACGTACACCTTGAGTAATGCAATGCTGCATTAGAGGAAAGAGTTGTTAGCCTGGAGAAGAAGGAAAAAGAAAAAAATGTTGAAATTGCATGCCTAATGAAGATCAAAGATAATGAAAATATAAAAGAGGTAATCAAACATGTAGCCATAAAGCTTAGCTTGAACTCAGAAGATATAGAAAGTCTCGAAAGGATGAGCCCACCAACCACAAAAAAGGCGAGGGTAGAACGACCAAGCCCAGTTATAGTGAAGCTGTGGTGCAAAAAGCAAGCTCTAAATTAATGGATGCAAAAAAGAAAAATTTAAACAACAAATAGCGGTGTATATGGCAACGACAACAACGTGCGTATATACATAAATGAAGATTTAACCAAAAGGACCAGAGAATATTTTCTATTCTGGGAAACCAGGAATCAATTAAAGCAATTTTATAAATTCATATACTCAGAACTCTAATATATTAGTCAAGAAAAGCAGGAAGGAAAAAAAATATTCGTATAAGAACAGAAAGCGATATTAAAGTCTTGTGCGAAAAACATAATAAGAATAACGAAAACTAATTTAAGTCGCTACTCAACAATAACAAAAACTATATACACTGCGTAACACACTATGTGACTTCAAGAACTTTAAAATTCGACAACCAAGACAGGGAATTGGATTTAAATGACATTGAATACACTAGATATCAGGATATAAACACCTGGTCTCAACAATTCTCGAATAATAATATAAATATAATTCATCTGAATATAGACACTTCAATTTTATTTATTTGTATAGATTATTACAAATTATTTACAGAAAAATATTTTCGTCTGCTACGACAAGTTCGGAATTCTTTATTATTAAATTTAACTGTGTAAAAAATATCATTCTAATGAACATGATTTTTTTAATAAACTATTGGGAAACAAGGACAGTGTACTATGAAACCGATTTTGTTTATTATTTTGTAAATTAGATCAGCTACTTTGCAGTTTATGTGTTCTTTTTTAAAGCAACAACGAAAAATCGGTTTCAACACCCTCAAAAACTATGAAAATGACACCCATGACGAAAAATTGATACCTATTGCAGCCGCCATCTTGGATTTACATTTCAACAGCACTATCAGCTTCAAAATACTCTAAAACTATGAAAATGACACCCATGACCAAAATATTGATACCTATTGCAGCCGCCATCTTGGATTTACATTTCAACAGCACTATCGGCTTCAACATACTCAAAAACTATGAAAATGACACCCATGACAAAAAAATTGATACCTATTGCAGCCGCCATCTTGGATTTATATTTCGACAGCACTATCGGCTTCAACGCCCTCGAAAACCATGAAAATGACACCCATGTTTTTTATTAGTGATCGATGCACCCCATGACGAAAAAATTGATACCTATTGCAGCCGCCATCATGGATTTACATTTCAACAGCACTATCGGCTTCAACATACTCAAAAACTATGAAAATGACACCCATGTCGAAAAAATTGATACCTATTGCAGCTGCCATCTTGGATTTATATTTCGACAGCACTATCGGCTTCAACACCCTCGAAAACCATGAAAATTACACCCATGACGAAAAAAATGATACCTATTGCAGCCGCCATCTTGGATTTACTTTTTGTTACCACTATTGCACTATCAGTTTCTTAATAGCCTCAAAACCGCCGCATTCTGTATGTACAAATAAGTTCACGAATTCATTATGATCAATCACACGGACTTATAAATTCGATAACGATTATAACAATGACAATAAAAATCATTCTTACCTTTCAAAATCAGCAAGAAGCTTAAAATAAGATAGCTCCGGTTTTGATGAAGCCGAGTTCAAACAGCCGTATACGACGCAATACGTTCGTGGCATTTTTAGTCTTGAGGCGACACTCGCTACTGAGAACACCGCGACGAACGCTTAGATGTCTCGTCGGTGCGCATGTTTGTGTGAGTGTGCCGTTTCGAGCGTTTGTTCGAAGTTTCCATACTGTTCCTACTATAAATTTACTGTGTCCCAAGCTCGTAACAATATTAATTAATGTAACATAAAATACATATTAATGTGTAACAAAAGAGCACCATTATCACCAACAAACTATTGCACAGTTTGGCGATGTTTATTATTATTTTAAATGAGTGTATTTTATATGAATAAAAAAATGTATCACTGAAAGCTATTAATTACCACACGACTCAAAACAGTTCTTGATAAATTTAGCCAAAGTCACAAAAATGAAGCTCCGTGACTATTTGGTAGCCCTACATCAAACGATTTTTTAACCCAATATCAGATTTTACCCTTAAAAGTTGCAGTGACTTACTTACGACATATCCTGTATTTCGACGGTAAGTACCTAGCTTCAGAACTTTTTTAATAATTCGCGACAGACGCGAAGTCCTAATGTAACTTTCAGATACTCGCCGAGCACAGACGTGCAGGCACGTGTAGGACTATGTAAACGCCTTGTTCGGGTGTTCTCGCTACTCGGCCCGAGTATTCGCCTGTTCTCCACTTGATGTCGGTTTTTGGCATTAATAAAAGGAATGCTCGTGTTTATTTGTATCGTTGTTTACGTACTCGTTGTTATTCTATTTTATATATTACCGTGCTGATAATCTAAACGTGACATGACTGTTATATAGGAGTAACGTTATTTTAATTTTTTTTTATCCCAGAGTCATTTAACAGACATGAAAAATAAATATAAAGAAACCTAAACTACACATGAAACCATTATTTACGCGATCCGCCCAGTGATGTTTTCTACATAGGTAGTATAAAATAAGTACATAAATTTATCTTTAAAGTACAACAGTTATTTAATATTTAAGCCCACTTTACTGGCATTTACATTTCGTTGGTTTCATACCTACCCTTTCATCCACTCCACATAAACTCTACATTAAAAATGTAACCCGTGCGTAAATGCTACTTAGAGTATACCACCTAAACCATTATCTTCGTTATTCATTAGCGTATGAGCAAGCGTAATATGAAATTAAGTTTTGAACCGAGTTCAAAAACCTAAAAAAAAATTAATTTCCACACAATAGCTTCTGAGGTCGGTGGTAAGATGTAGTGTATCGAAGAATTAAAGCTTCGCCTGAGTAAAGGTTTCATTTTTGCTCCCTTATATTCCACTAGGCAATACCACAAGTTTTTTCGTCAAAATTATACCTATAGGATCATACCTGTAATATAACAATAAAAAAAAGCATCAATAAAATCTAGTAAGTCGTTCCTGAGTAATAAATATACAAACAAAAAACAGACTTCAACAAAAAACATAGTTGAAAATTACTTGTGATTTAATAGGGCTTAAATTTTATTTTATTTGTATTGCAGTTTAATCAAATACTCCATTAGGAATTTATACTTTATTGTCGTGTAGTGGCGGTCAAGAATATCCACTACCCCATATCCTCCCGTGGGTGTCGTAAAAGGCGACAATGGGAAACAGGCGGGAGATGGGCAGCAGCATCTCCCTGATAATAGCCGAAATTACAATAAAAATACTGCGGTTGCCAACCCGCTCGCCAAGCGTGGCAACTATGGCAAATACCCCTCTATGAATGTAACAAAGAGACGGCCCCCAGTCCCCGGCGGCCCCGCTATTCCTGGCTACGGTGGCGACCATGGTAACGGCGGGGCAGGGGGTGCTAAGAATCTCCGGTGGAGGTTCGGTTGCCACCTACGACGACTCGACCTGGCAACGTACAACGCACGCACCCTGAGGACTGACGAGAAGATTGTGGAGCTGGAAGAAGAGATAGACAAGTTACGCTGGCATATTATAGGATTATCCGAAGTCCGAAGAGAGGGGGAGGACACGGTAATCCTCGAATCCGGCAACTTGCTCTATCACCGGGAGGGCGACCATCTGTCCCAAGGAGGTGTCGGATTTATCATCCACAAGTCTCTCGTTAACAACGTTGTAAAGATCGGGAGTGTGTCGACGAGGGTTGCGTACCTTATACTCAGAATCACCAAACGGTATTCGCTGAAGGTCATACAGGTTTACGCACCAACCTCGGCACACCCCGATGAGGAGGTGGAGGAAATGTATGAGGATATCTCTAGAGCCATGCATTCCTCCAAAACCCAATATACGGTGTTAATGGGAGACTTCAATGCAAAACTAGGCACAAGAGAGAACGGTGAGCTGAAAGTAGGGAAATTTGGAATAGGGCAACGGAACCCAAGGGGCCAACAGCTGGCCGACTTCATGGAGAAAGAGGGACTCTTTATGATGAACTCTTTCTTCCAGAAGCGGCCCCACAGGAAGTGGACCTGGTCAAGCCCCGACGGTTCGACAAAAAATGAGATTGACTTCATTATGACGACCAGACGACAACTGTTCAGTGATGTCTCAGTGATCGCGAGGGTGAAAACCGGCAGCGATCACCGAATGGTTAGAGGCACACTGAACCTAAATGTTAAGTTGGAGAGGTCTCGTCTGATGAAGTCAACGCTCCGTCCCCCTCGTGCTTTAATCCAAAGTCCCGAAACCTTTCAGCTCGAGTTACAAAACCGTTTTCAGTGCCTAGAAGACTGCAATGAAGTGGACGATATGAATGACAAGCTCGTGGAAACTGTCCATGCGGTCGGAGCTAAGTTCTGCAAGACCCGCCGCAGAAGAACACAAAAACTCTCCGATCACACTCTTAATCTCATGGCTGTTAGACGGGAGATGAGGCTACATTCTTCAACAGATTTGACAGCATACAGGCAACTGAACAGACAGATCTCCAAATGCATGCGGCGGGACTTGCGCAACTTCAATACAGCTCGTATTGAAGAAGCGATCGAGCGGAACCAAGGCTCCAAAGTCTTTGCCAGAGATCTGTCTGCCAGAAAGAGCCAACTGTCAAAGCTGAAGACCGAATGTGGCAGCATCGTTTCCAGGGCACCTGAGATTTTCAGTGAGATTGAGAGGTTCTATGGGCAGCTGTACACGTCATCGTTGGAGCCACACGCAAGTGTGAGTAACGATCCAAGAGCGAGTCTTATCCGACACTATTCCGAAGATATCCCGGACGTCAGTCTGAGCGAGATTCGAATGGCTCTCCAACACCTTAAAAACGGCAAGGCCCCAGGTGAGGATGGAATAACAGCGGAGCTTCTGAAAGCGGGTGGAAGACCGGTACTTGAAGTCCTTCAGAAGCTTTTTAATTCCGTCCTCCATGGTGGCATTACACCGGAGGCATGGAGCGGAAGTGCGGTGGTCTTGTTCTTCAAGAAAGGTGACAACGCTCTCTTGAAGAACTACAGACCGATTTCTCTTCTGAGCCGCGTCTACGTGCTATTTTCGAGAGTCATTACGAATCGTCTCGCGCGCAGACTTGACGACTTCCAGCCTCCCGAACAAGCCGGTTTCCGAAAGGGCTTTAGCACCATAGACCACATACATACCCTACGGCAAATTGTACAGAAGTCCGAAGAGTACAATTTGCCACTATGTCTGGCGTATGTGGACTATGAGAAAGCCTTTGATTCCGTCGAAATTTGGGCGGTGCTGCAGTCCCTTCAGCGGTGCCAAGTTGACTGTCGGTATATCGAAGTGCTGAAGTGTTTGTACAGTAGAGCTACGATGGCTATCCGAGTACAGAACCAGAGTACGAAACCTATCCAATTGCAGAGAGGTGTAAGACAGGGTGATGTTATATCCCCTAAACTCTTCACCGCTGCATTGGAAGACGTTTTCAAGCTTCTGGACTGGAAAGGATACGGAATTAACATCAATGGCGAGTACATCACTCACCTTCGATTTGCCGACGATATAGTCCCTATGGCAGAATCGCTGGAGGACCTAAGCACTATGCTCAATGACCTCAATAGTGTCTCCCAACGGATAGGTCTTAAGATGAACATGGACAAAACAAAGATTATGTTTAATGTCCATGTCACACCTATGCCGGTAGTTGTTGGGAGCACTAAGCTCGAAGTTGTTGACGAGTATGTTTACCTGGGACAAATAGTCCGACTAGGTAAGTCCAACTTCGACCGAGAGGTCAATCGACGGATTCAACTCGGCTGGGCAGCGTTCGGGAAGCTACGACACATCTTCTCGTCAGACATACCTCAAAACCTTAAAACGAAATTGTACAACCAGTGCGTGTTGCCAGTGATGACTTACGGAACTGAGACGTGGTCCTTCACTGCTGGCCGTATGAGGAAGCTCAAGGTCGCTCAGCGAGCTATGGAGAGGGCTATGCTCGGAGTTTCTCTGCGTGATAAACTTAGGAATGAGGATATCCGTAGTAGATCCAGAGTAACCGACATAGCCCAACGGATTAGTAAGCTGAAGTGGCAGTGGGCCGGCCATATAGCTCGAAGAACCGACAACCGATGGGGAAGAAAGGTTCTCGAGTGGCAGCCTCGTACCGGTAGGCGAAGTGTAGGGCGTCCCCCCACGAGATGGAGTGACGACCTGGTAAGACATGCAGGAAGTCGATGGATGCAGGTGGCTCAGGACCGTGCTTTGTGGCATTCTTTGGGGGAGGCCTATGTTCAGCAGTGGACTTGTGAAGGGCTGTAATGATGATGATGATGATGACTTTATTGTAGAGACAAAAAATTGTTAGTAAAATTTTGTATGGTGAGTAAACAGAAGCGGAGTACCTTTTTGCTGGTAAAGAGGTAATGCATCTTGGTCCTCAGCGATCACAACGCATCTGTATTTTTTATTTCATTTTTAAATTCAATTTTTAATGAAGAATAGATGAAGTTGATTATAGATCACTGGCTCCAAACAATAATGAGAACTGCGTGCTCGTTTTCCATTTATTTTATAAAAATAGTAATATTTTACAAAAAACACTTTATTAGCATTACCGTTACTAATAAGGCTTAGTTTACGTCAAAATTAAAAAAAAAATAAAGAAAAGAGCTGCTCGAATAAACACCTGAACCTTACGGTTGGAATAGAATGACACATATTAAACACTAGACCCTGTTGTAACACTTCCAAGTAAATATATTCTAAACCTGCTTAAATGTTACAACTAATGCCAGACTTATGGCACGGTCGTAATGGTCATTGTACCTTGAATAACTTAAATAACGACTACATTTTGCCTGCAAATATCTTTGAAGTGAAAATTTTCGCCTGATTTACCGAAGGTTCGGATGAACTAAGAGTTATTATAATGTTCCCTTATGGAATTGAAATATTATATATTGATATTAATGTAACATAATCATTCGATCATTCTCTTGATAGTTCCTGGAGTATGCCTAAGTAAACATCATGATCTTCCCTTTTTCTGGCGTCATACTTATTCTATGCCTAATGGAATTTTAAAAGTAAAGTAAAAAGTAAAGTTGCAGCCTTTTTACGTCCCACTGCTGGGCACAGGCCTCCTCTCATTTCTGAGAGGGTTTTGGAGATGGAATTTTAATGACCTGGAAAATATATATCAAGTCGATGAATACAGGTGACCCTGTCTAGTAACATTCCTTGGGTTGAGCGGATTTGGGACTTGATGTATATGATGACGATGTTTTAGTAGAGGGCGACTTCCATTACATAGTTATTTTATTTATACGTTTTTTTTACTTTTCCAATTCTGTATATTTAATCAATTTTTTTAACCATGTTAAACATTTTCAAAACTTTACAAATACTTTTAAATTGCGTTAGTGCTAAGAGAAATAAAGCTTTTTACACTCTTTTTTTGATTACTAATTCAAACGTCTGCAAAGCAGGAGAACCTAGTTAAGTAATTAAAGGACTGAAATATTTCTCGTGTTGAATATTGTTTCGTTATTATACTAAACTTTAACATTTATTGAAATCAATTCTATCTACTTTGTACCTCATTTAGAGCCGGGGTACCTGAACTAAGTAAGTGGCGCAAATATGAGTCTCTGAGAGACTGGATACTACATATTGATAAGAGATTATGCATTGATGAGAAACTACATATATGTGTCATTTGCTGCAGAGATTTTCGGTCCGGTGGGATCCACGTTCTGTTAAGTTCCTAAGAGAACTGTATCTGCGACTAGTTATCGCTGCTGGTCATAAGCAGGCACGCAACGCAGTCAGTGTTAGTGCCAGTAGTAGGACTGTATGATAATTTAAGTTTTCAGTTTTTTTTAATGTCGTATATATTTTAATGTTATGTTAATAAATTTAGAATATTATAGTGCCACAAATATAAATGCATAGAATATTTATTTGTCAAATTTTAAATTACATATTTATTACTGTAATTATGAAGGAAATTAGGAAGGCTAGATGCCACCGGTTTTGCCCAGATAATAACCAGCTTAGAGTGAGCTCTGTTTACTTACTAACGACTAATGACGCAAAAATCTCATAAAAATAAACTTCTAAATGTACCTTGGCGGCGTAAAGAAATTGAATAGCCCACCTCTTGGGGTGAAGAAATCAAGATAATAAAAAGGTGACTGTGGTAAAAATCAGAAAGTTCATGGCTCTTCATAGATAGTGATATAATTTATAACAGGAGTGTTTTTCTTTAAGAATAAGTGTAACAATCATACACGCAGTCCACCTGATGATAAACGGGTGTTGTGGTCCATAGATATCTACATCTATTGTCTGTTAAGAATCAAAATGTAGATGCGCTGTCACCCCTGAGGACTGAGATTGTTTCCAGAAAAAGGATCTCCGGTTCTCTACACTCACTATACGAAGCACAGCAGTATTAAGCTGCTATTTTACGCTGTTGTTAGAGCATGAAGCACCATGCTCTTCGCCTCTACACGAGGCATCCTCACGTGTCGTTTTATCGTCAGTGGTGTGTCTTGCCTAGTGTAGTGGTGTTGGGAGTAGCGGTGCTGGGATTAGTGTTGACGTAGATAGTGCACGCATTTGAGGGAGGGCGGGAGGTGCTCTTCAAACTAGGTATGACACATCATTTTATTTTATAACGCGGATATTTGCAAAGTAAATTTTTCTAAAAGCTTTTATATAATGGATTTCCGCAAAGTAACGCCTGATTCTATTAATTATATCAATATGAATCGCTCGTAAACTTTCCCTAGTGTAATGAGGACACAGATAGGTTTATAGCTGGAGGCATAATTGCGCGGTTTCCCTGGTTTTGAGATAACTATTACGTCTACCTCTTTCCAGGCATCCAAGAAGGAGCAGCTAGAAAGAAGAGCGTTAAAATGCCCACTAGGAGACATGCGAGCGGCACGGAGAGCGATTTCAGCACCCTGTTGTTGATGCCATCAGGGCCGGGTGCTGATTTCTTTTTGAGATTTATGATGACATTGTGACTTCGTCAACATTCATAGGATCTAAGAGGTCTCCCGTAGGTGGTATTGCAGACTTACGCGCAACCTCCGCTTCTAACTCTAGGAGGTAAACGGGATCTGTGGGTTCTTAAGAGGGAGTGCATTGGCCCTTTAAACTGTCCGCGAGGCATTTGGCCTTTTCAGAGAAGTCAAAGGCGAGATCTGGGTTTCCTTGTTATCAGAGAGGCGGCATAGATAAGGATTGTTCTACCTTCAGAGCTGGGGGCAACTTCCAAAAGGCAGTTTTTAATTGCTCAATGTCCGTAAGCAGATTATCTTACTTATCATTTCTGAACTCTTTGATGCGCTGTTTCACCTCATTTTGGTGGGTGCGCAGGCGGAATTTGTTATCTGTAGTATGATAGTGATTGTATTGTCTTTGGGCCGCGTTTTTCACTCTAATCAGATGTCGAATGTCACTCTGAAGTTTCATGTGCCGATTGCTCGACATACGAACCTTACGAGAGAGACTGTAGAAAGGTGAGGTTGGCCGATAGGTTGCTAATCGTCTCATTGGCTTCTTTGAGGTGAGTCTATCTTGTCCGGCATTTTGTCTAAGTGATGGGAGGTCGTAGACTTAAGTTTGACCTCTATCTCACGCCAGTTCACGATGGTTTTGGTCTGAAGGACCTCAACCACGGGCTGGCCCAGCTGTAATAGGACTGGTCTATGATCCGAGTCGAGTGCTAATATTGTTTCAATTTATGATATCGACAAACGGATATCTTTGAGTATCGCTACGTCAAGGACGTCCGATTGGTGACTGGTAGCGAATGGGTAGCGGGTTTGTGTCTCAGGCGCGATAATATCGAAATGTAGTTGTACCGTGAGATCGAACAATGTATTACTATTGAGATTGCTTGTAATCGAGTTCCAGGAGGCATGCTTACTTTTGAGGTCTCCAGCTATTATGTCACTGAAGCCTAGGTTAAATAATTCTGCAAAGTCTGATTTAATTATGTCTTTGAGTGGCGGTAGATACGCCGATACGATGGTAAGTAGCGGATGACCTGAGAAAGTTACCTTACGTATAGAAACTTCGATGTTGGCTAACGGGGGGTGTCGATTGGTACGCAGTGCAAGGACCTTTTGTAGTAGATCAAGGTGCTACCTCTAGGGCTGGTCAACGTATAATTTCTAAGGTGTAGTTTGCGATCTTAGAATCGCGATGTCTAGGTTTTTAAACAGTCTCTTGCACTAAAATTACGTCTACATCGTGATTGCAAAGGGAGAGCGCGATCTCGTGTTTTTGATCTCTGAGGCTGTTCGCGTTAAAGAAGCCTTAGAGAGCTTGGTTTAGTTCTACCGATATTTTGTGCTGCTATTCTGATATTTAGAAGAGGAGATTAGGCGCACTGGAAAAAACAGATGGTGTCGATAAGTCTTATGTGCTCAATCAAAGCATTGAGCTTGTCCTGAGGTGAGTTGGCTCCGCAGAGTTTGCGGGCCGAGGAGGATAACTCTAAGCAACGTTGATTTTGCTGATGGAGCCACAGACTAGCGAGAAGTCAGCGGCGAAGGAGGAAGGAGGAGGCTTTGATATTGGGGCCTAGGAAGGCAGCAATAGTCGTGAGGCGGCAAGTACCGGTGGTTTCACCCAAGCGTTGGGTTTAAGGGCGGAATGCGCGGAAAGGAAAGGGCGCGCGATCGCGGACGTGTGTGTGTGTCTCTTTCTCTCTGTCTGTGTATGTGTGTGTGTCTGTGTGTGATTCTTTTTATATAATAAGGGTGACAAACGAGCACACAGTCCACCTGATGGTAAGTGGTAGCTGTGGCTCATAGACATCTACATCTATCTTCGTTTGCATATTAAAATGCAGCTGCGTTGTCGGCCGTAAGGCCTAAGATGGAATGCCTCTGGTTCTTTACACTCACCATACGAAATACAACAGCATCAAGCTGCTATTGTAAGCTGGTATTCTGTGAGAGCGTGGTACTTGCCCGGTCGAGCCGACACATTCGTGCTAGAACTATACTATGTGTGTGTGTGTGTGTGTGTGTGTGTGTGTGTGTGTATGTGTGTGTCTGCGTGTCTGCGCGTACGTGCGTGCATGGGTGTGTGTGTGTGTGTGTGTGTGTGTGTGTGTCTGTATGTCTGTCTGTGTGTGTCTGTTTGGGTATCTGTATGTGTGTGTCTGTGTGATGCTGCATGTCTGCGCTTGCGTGCGTTTGTGTGTGTGTGTGTGTGTGTGTGTGTGTGTGTGTCACACACCTACATTAAATCATAGGTTACCTTGCTCGGCTTATCTCAATATTTAATAACATTGGGAAGAGCGGTGCCTCCTGACACATTTATTCTTTTATACTTACGAGGAGGCTCCAATTACTTTATTATTTAGTATGCCTTGAGAAAGAACGAAAGAAATTTTAATTTTGTTTATAAAAATAAATGTTACCTCACACGGTACAGTAATAATATAAAATTATATCTTCCAGTATCTGCACATTATAACTTTTAAAATCTCTGAATTCCTTGGTGTGTTCATATTACAGACGCTAAATAGAGCCAAATTGATGTGCATGGAGATAGTTTTGTGATTTTACATCGTTATCGAAGAAAATTGTACTTATAATTGAGCGTATTCAAGGTGGCTGTTTTGAAAACACGATTTTCAAAATTCACTTAATAGAAAATAATTGCAAAGTGGTTTCTGCAAATACTAAAATTTTCAACTTTCTTAGATTTCCTTAAAATAATGTTGAGTATAATAAGTACAATTATGTGTCACATGTTAATAAATAATTTATTTTGCCCTTCTATATCAAGTAGCGTTTTTCTCAAGACGGATCTGAATCACGCGCTGACCCGGGTGTTAAGTTATTGCAAAAATAATCGAAAATATTTACTTTTACTTTCATGCCGAAAACTATCTTGTTCTATTTTATTACGGTCTAATGTTGTAAAGCAAGTATTTACAAATGTTTTCATTATTTTGTTATTCAATAGTTTACCTTATTTTCGTCAACAACCATACATTTTGCGAAAGCGAAACCTATCCCACCTAATTTTTACGTCGTTTAATTAACAACGTTCCTTGTTTTGGGTAAACAAACCTTTTCAGTTTCAAAGAAACACGACTAAGTCCATATTAAAAGAATTACTATAGAAATCTCTATGTAAAACGAAGGCTACCGATGGGACTTCTTAAAACGTTAAAAAACTTATTTTGTTTAATTTACTCGTATTTAGAGAAAAATAATCGTGAAAGGTATTGATCGGCAATAATAATTTTCATCAAAAATAACATAGACTTATTCTTTACACATTATTATTATTATACACACGGTCAATTATACTGGAGATGATCAATTGTATTATAAAATATTTTATAGACTATTTCCAGTATAATGACCCAAATATCATCAATAATGTTTTATTTTCGAAATTATTAATTATCATTTAATGATAAGGTTTGGATGTAAGGGGCTCCGCTAAGATCTTGGAACCCAAACCAACTCCGCCTGCACGTGGCGCACCTGCTGGACAACGGAAAGGGCTCTGGCGATGCCACTCCTCTGGGATACGTCCTAGGGGTTCGGGGGTCAGACGGCAGTCGCCCCGGTAATTGGCACTAAACCACTCAAAATGGATAGTAAAAGAAAGATAGATACGTTTAGGACTAGGGCGTCGCCGCATAACGACGCGCGTGGGGATCGCCTTAACCCTGCGACAAGTATGCGAGGGCTACCGGGCCCCGTGCGAGCCCGGCTAAAGACGTTAGCACCAACTACGAAGATTCGCTTTGCAAACTGGAACATTGGCACGATTACGGGACGCTCCGCAGAACTTGCGGCCATACTTGCCAGGCGTAAAGTGGCAGTGGCATTCCTGCAGGAGACACGGTGGAAGGCCAACAGGAGCCGGAATATTGGGCACGGCTACAAGCTGATCTATACAGGCTCTTCTGGTGGGGAGAACGGTGTGGCAGTGGTGCTCGCCGAGCATTTTCACGATAGCGTCTTGGAAGTTAGACGCATGTGCGACCGACTTATGGTAGTAAGTTTGCTTATTGAGGGGGTCGTGACCCACTTAATAAGTGCCTACGCCCCACAGGTCGGCTGCAGCGACGCGGATAAGACGCTGTTTTGGGATCGGCTCGGAGATGTACTACGCGGCATACCGTTGTCCCACGATGTTGTTTAGGGTGGCGACCTGAACGGTCATGTGGGCGAGGTGCAGGGGGAGTATGAACATGTCCACGGCGGCTATGGTTACGGCCGAAGAAACGCAGAGGGGGAAACCATTCTCAGAACCTGCACTGCAGCTGACCTGGCCGTGGTGAACACGTTCTTCAAAAAGAAAACCGAGCACCTGATTACCTACAGGAGCGGTCGGAACGCCACTCAAATCGACTATCTACTGACAGGGAGAAGTCATATCAGTCGCGTGGTCAACTGTAAGGTCATACCCGGTGAGTGTCTCACTGCCCAACACCGACTTCTTGTCATGGACCTCTGCGTAAAACCCCGTCACAGACACGCCGAACGTTGCCGCCGTCAAATCAAGTGGTGGCTGCTGGATCAGACCAGATACTCAGAATTTGACTCTGCCGCTGGGGATATTAGTCTCGACGCAGCAGGCAAGTCCGTCCAAGATTGCAGGAAAACCATTCAGACAGCAATCACAAAGACGGCAAAGCGAGTTTTCGGCGTGGCGAAAGGGGGCCGCAAAATCGACAAGGAGACTTGGTGGTGGGACGCCACAGTCCAGGGTTCATTACGGGAGAAGAAAGCGCTCTTCAAGACGTGGCAAGCGACCAAATCTCCTGAAGATCGCGCATCTTACAAGACAGCGAAAAGAGCTGCCAAGAAAGCTGTAGCCAGAGCCAGGCGTGACTACTTGCAACCATTATATGCTAAGTTGGACACTCCTGAGGGGCACAAGCTCATATATAAACTGGCGCGCTTTAGGGCCAAAGCAGCGCAAGATATTACTCGCTGCTGCAGCGTCAACGGCCCTAAAGGCGAGCTCCTGTACGATGATCGTGCGGTAAAGGAGAGATGGCGCTCTTATTTCCACGTTTTGCTGAATACTCAGCGCCGGGAAGTGCATCCTCCCGAACAACTCCCGAACCATGGACTCGTGCCACCGATTACACCTGACGAGGTCCTCGCATCTCATCGTCACATGGAGAATCGGAAAGCTGTCCGACCAGGCGAGGTGCCAATTGAAGCGTGAAAAGCGCTGGGGGCTCGTGGTGTGTTCATTCTTACTAACCTTTATAATAGAATCCTGAGCGACCGAATAATGCCCGATCAATGGCGGCTTAGTATAATAACGCCGGTCCACAAGGGTAAAGGGTCCGTTCAGGATTGCGGTAATTACCGCGGTATAAAGGTGATGTCACACACCATGAAGCTCTTCGAGCGCGTTATTGACACCAGGATCCGACAGGAGTGTACAGTGTCGGACGCCCAGTACGGTTTCCAACCAGGGCGCGGTACCATGGACCCTATATTCGCCCTAAGGATCCTCATGGAGAAGCACAGGGAAAAGAATATGCCTCTGCATTTCTTATTCCTAGACCTGCAGAAGGCCTTTGTCTGTGTTCCTAGGGAGATGATCTGGTGGGCGTTGCAGTCGAAGTTGGTACCACAGACCTACGTGGAAATCGTACGTGTACCGCAACTCCGATTCAATAGTCAGGACCGCTGTTGGTGATAGCGCCCCCTTCCCCATAACCGTAGGCGTGCATCGGGGCTCCGTCTTAAGCCCCTATCTCTTCAGTGTGATATTAGACGAACTGTCAGTCAGCGTACAAAAACTACCGCAGCCTTGGCTGCTTATGTACGCTGATGATATTGCACTGGTAGATGGGGACAAAGGACGGCTCACCAGACGCGTGCACGCATGGAGGGAGGCACTTGAAAACGGCGGGCTGAAGCTAAACGTGGCGAAGACGGAGTATATGGCCTGCAACAGCACAGATCTGACGTCTCTCCGTATAGGCGACGACACCGTCGAGCGCACGGACAACTTCAGGTACCTCGGATCTGTGCTTGATGTGTCCGGGGACATCGATCGCGACATCAAGACCCGTATATCAGCGGTTTGGGCGAAATGGCGCGAGGTGACGGGTGTCATTTGTGACCCCAAAATGCCGGTCAAGCTCAAGGGACAGGTCTATAAGACCATCATAAGGCCTATCCTTACGTACGGCAGTGAGGCGTGGCCGGTGCTGGAGCGACACCGGCAGTTGTTGCATCTCACGGAGATGAACATGCTGCGGTGGATGTGTGGCGTCACGCGGAAAGACCGTGTACGGAATACATACATCCGCGGCAGCCTCCATGTCCGTGACATTGCTGACAAGCTGCAGGAAAGTCGCCTCCGCTGGTACGGCCACGTCTTACGACGACCGGCAAGCTACGCGGGAAACAAATGCCTGGACATGACCCTACCTGGTACCAGGAGTAGAGGACGGCCCAAGAAACGCTGGCTTGATCTCGTGCAGGATGACATGCGCGCCAATGGGCTAGTTGTGAGGGACGCCGAAGACCGGGCAAAGTGGAGGAGGAAGTGCAGGAAAGCGGACCCTGGGTTCTTCCGCGCTGGGCGGGATGA
Source organism: Parnassius glacialis (assembly GCA_033319125.1). Classification (NCBI taxonomy): domain Eukaryota; kingdom Metazoa; phylum Arthropoda; class Insecta; order Lepidoptera; family Papilionidae; genus Parnassius; species Parnassius glacialis. Next base: position 25,146,064 of record JAVANC010000024.1, on the reverse strand, counting down.
GCAACCGGGATGAACGCTAGGTAGAAGAAGAAGAAGAGATTTAATGATAAGGTCACGTTTTTCTATAAAAAGGTGCAAGAAACTTTAAACCACGGACCTCTAGGTTTGTTTTACTATTCACTTAATTAGCGAAATCAAGATGGACTGATCTCAAAGTTTACTTTCTTGTGTAAAAAGTGCTATTTAGAATTTTATGCAGATGATAATTAAAGTTTCTATGTAAATAGGTGTAACATAGCAGGTATTATATTCATTGGTAACGGCCATCCCTATTTGGAACAGTTTTCTGCAACATTACACCTACGAATTATTTCAAATAAGAAATACCTTAGCCATCATCATTTCCTCTACAGAACCCTGCAAAGTGTTACTCAAGGCACTATGAATAAAGCAGATGATAAAAATGTTACACTCGTAACTGTTAACAAAATTGTTACTGCAAATGGTCTTATAGAAAAAAACTATTGCTATATACTATAACTACCGTGTCAGGTTTAATTACGACTATTATTAGAAGAAGAAGAGGTAAAATTTTGTTTTAGAGATGCGCAATCAATACTGTTTTGTCAGCAATTGTGCATTAAATAAAAAAATAACATAAGCCAAAGAGCACAACTGGCATTATACTCAGACCCATCAATTGGTATGGAAAAACATTCACAGGTTTCAAAAAATCAATCAAAATTCAAAAAATCAAAAATTATAAAATCAAAAAACGTAGATCTGTTTGTCTATACATACATATATTGATTTATGGCCGCTAAGTAACTGACGGTAACTCAGCACCTATATAAAATTCTACAGTCACTCCGAAACTTAGAGGTGAGAATAACTGTGAAAACTTTGTGAAAATTTGCGAAAATTTTGTGATAAAATAAAAGAAAAGTAAAAACTTATCCAAGATACTCAACACGTTACAGAAAAAATATGACAAATAATAAAGTTTGCGTCAGTGTTCAGGAAAGAGCTAAGGGTTTGGTAACTCACCGGTCTCCGCCTTACACTGTCTCACGCTGCTAGGGGCTCGGTGAGGTGGCTGGCTGATTCGGTGACTCGAAGGGATATAACCCTGTCTCTCCGACTAGAATAGTCCATAGGTCACACAGTATGTTGGGGTATTGTTTAGTACTCGTTGTAAAATAAAAGGGACACACACAATAATTTCTCGAAAAAGAAATGTTCGTAACGTTTCGGCTCGGCGTACGGCACGCAAGTGAAGTTGCCGTTCGGCCCATCAGACCAGATTATATTCTCTTTGCATCAGACGCAAGCGCCGTTTCTAGCGAAAAAGGGATTGTTACCAGACCAAGAATTCAATAAATCCCCATTAAATTAGTAATTGTTGCCACTCGAAAGTTTATTAGAAAATAACTATATAGAGTATAAATATTAATTTAAAAAATATGGTTCCAGTACGGAACAGTCAGTTTTAAAATGTAACAAGATATAACAAAAAGAAACAAAAATAAATGCCAAAAAAGTTCAGGATTTAGTTGATGATATACAGCTGATACTTATTATACTTTTGGAAACCAATACTTAAACAATACTTCTGTGAAAATAGTGTACACAAGAAAATTAAGAACAGAGAAAATATTTTTTTTTCTAATTTCCGCCGAGTTGCAAGTAGAAGGAAAAATACACCATGTGCCAATTTAATTAAATATACTTATTTTATATGAAGTTATCCTGACTAAGTTTCTTCAATTTACCATTGATTAAAATGAGAACAGCAATTTTGCAATTGTGTTTACAGGAAACACCATCAGTTGAATCTTGGAGCTTGTTCGTTATATTTAATATAAAAATAACTATAAATATATATAAATCATAACCATAATATTGTGTAATATTTTTTATTTTGCCCGATCTGAAACGTTCTAAACTCCGTAGAAAATGTGGCATATGAAATGACTGACTATCACTAGAACATTTTATCTAGGTATAGAGATGTTTTACGTTTTCGTGGCCTCCACATAATATTTTTCTTATCATTAGGCACCCTTCTGTATCTGAAATTAATATGAATATTGCATATGTATACGATACAAAAGTAAAGTAAGAGGCTATATACATACCTCTGCTAGGCACAGGACCCTTCTTATTTTAAGAGGGTTTCATGGCAAGGAAATGTCCGCTGCGTTGTCCCAATGCGTGTTGGCGAACTTCACATGTCTTAGATTTTTTTTTCTTATCGCTCAGACATGCAGGTTTCCTCACGATGTTTTCCTTCACCACTGAGCACGCGCTAAATCAGCTCTTAAAATTGCAATAAAAAATTTAATTGGTGCTACTGGGGATCAAACCTGGATGAAATTTACAACGAGCGCTTAGACCCAGAGTTAATACGATACAAATTAATACGATTCAACAAATATTAAAAACTCTCACGGTCTTAAACCTTTAACATTTCATAGCTCGTTATGCCCACCCGACGAAGTTACAGCAGCACACCGTGCAATGTAATTGAAGTTGCTTAACCACAATATAACTGTTAGTGATGCGCAAGCATAATAGGTAGTATATCACTTATATCATCATCATCATCATTACAGCCCTTCACACGTCCACTGCTGAACATAGGCCTCCCCTAAGGAATGTCACAAAGCACGGTCTTGAGCCACCTGCATCCATCGACTTCCTGCATATATTACCAGGTCATCACTCCATCTAGTGGGGGGACGCCCAACACTTCGCCTGCCGGTACGAGGCTGCCACTCGAGAAACTTTTTTCCCTATCGGTTGTCGGTTCTTCGAGCTATATGGCCGGCCCATTGCCACTTCAGCTTACTAATCCATTGGGCTATGTCGGTCACTCTGGTTCTACTGCGGATATCCTCATTTCTGAGTTTATCACGCAGAGAAACTCCGAGCATAGCCCTCTCCATAGCTCGCTGAGCGACCTTGAGCTTCCTCATACGGCCAGCAGTGAAGGACCACGTCTGAGCTCCGTACGTCATCACTGGCAACACGCACTGGTTGTACAGTCTTGTTTTCAAGTTTTGAGGTATACCTGACGAGAAGATGTGCCGTAATTTCCCGAACGCTGCCAAACCGAGTAGAATCCGTCGATTGACCTCTCGGTCGATGTTGGACTTACCTAGTCGGACTATTTGTCCCAGGTAAACATACTCGTCAACAACTTTGAGCTTAGTGCTCCCAACAACTAACGGCATAGGTGTGACATGGACATTAAACATGATCTTTGTTTTGTCCATGTTCATCTTAAGACCTATCCGTTGGGAAGCACTATTGAGGTCATTTAGCATAGTGCTTAGATCCTCCACCGATTCTGCCATAATGACTATATCGTCGGCAAATCGAAGGTGAGTGATGTACTCGCCATTGATATTGATACCGTATCCTTTCCAGTCCAGAAGCTTGAAAACGTCTTCCAATGCAGCGGTGAAGAGTTTCGGGGATATGACGTCACCCTGTCTTACACCTCTCTGCAATTGGATAGGTTTCATACTCTGGTTCTGTAATCGGATAGCCATCGTAGCCCTACTGTACAAGCATTTCAGCACTTCGATATACCGACAGTCAACTTGGCACCGCTAAAGGGACTGCAGCACCGCCCAAATTTCGACGGAATCGAAGGCTTTCTCATAGTCCACATACGCCAGACATAGTGGCAAATTGTATTCCTCTGACTTCTATACAATTTGCCGAAGGGTATGATGTGGTCTATGGTGCTAAAGCCTTTTCGGAAACCGGCTTGTTCGGGAGGCTGGAAGTCGTCAAGTCTGCGCGCGAGACGATTCGTAATGACTCAAGAAAACAGCACGTGGACGCGGCTCAGAAGGGGGATCGGTCTGTAGTTCTTCAAGAGAGCGTTGTCGCCTTTCTTGAAGAACAAGACCACCGCACTTCTGCCAACGCCTCCGGTGTAATGCCAACGTGGATGACGGAATTAAAGAGTCTCTGAAAGACTTCAAGTACCGGTTTTCCACTCGCTTTCAGAAGCTCTGCTGTAATTCCATCCTCGCCTGGGGCCTTGCCGTTTTTAAGATGCTGGAGAGCCATTCTAATCTCGTTTAGACTGACGTCCAAGATATCATCGGAATAATGTCGGATAAGACTCGCTCTTGGATCGTTACTCACACTTGCGTGTGGCTCCAACGATGACGTGTACAGCTGTCCATAGAACCTCTCAATCTCACTCAAAATCTTAGGTGCCCCATAAACGATGCTGCCACATTCTGTCTTTAGCTTTGACAGTTGGCTCTTTCTGGCAGACAGATCTCTGGCAAAGACTTTGGAGCCTTGGTTTCGCTCGACCGCTTCTTCAATACGAGCTGTATTGAAGTTGCGTAAGTCCCGCCGCATGCATTTAGAGATCTGTCTGTTTAGTTGCTTGTATGCTGTCAAATCTGTTGATGAATGTAGCTTCATCTCCCGTCTAATAACTTTGGGATTAAGAGTGTGATCGGAGAGTTTTTGTGTTCTACTGCGGCGGGTTTTGCAGAACTTAGCTCCGACCGCATGGACAGTTTCCACGAGCTTATCATTCATATCGACCACTACATTGCAGTCTTCTAGGCACTGAAAACGATTTTGTAACTCGAGCTGAAAGGTTTCGGGACTTTGGATTAGAGCACTAGGGAGACGGAGCGTTGACTTCATTAGACGAGACCTCTTCAACTTGACGTTTAGGTTCAGTGTGCTTCTAACCATTCGGTGATCGCTGCCGGTTTTCACCCTCGCGATCACTGAGATATCACTGAACAGTTGTCTTCTAGTCGTCATAATGAAGTCAATCTCATTTTTTGTCGAACCGTCGGGGCTCGACCAGGTCCACTTCTTGTGGGGCCGCTTCTGGAAGAAAGAGTTCATCATAAAGAGTCCCTCTTTCTCCATGAAGTCGGCCAGCTGCTGGCCCTTTAGGTTCCGTTGCCCCACATAGGCTGCAGTAAAAGTATCGGGAATGGAATATTTCTACTGTTCCTGTCATATTAAAATCTTTTTAATTAAAAACTCCTTGTTTTAAAAAATCGAATACCATTTATTTTTTTAAATAAAGATTCCCGGTCTTGTCACAAGGTTTTGTCAAATTTGTTTAGTCATTGAGAAAACGGAATTGACTCGAGAAAATTCACGAGCAATGATTTATTATGACTTTCGAAGTGGTTTAACACAAAAACAGTATGTTGACCGGATGATTTTTGCATTTGGTGATGAAGCCCCATCCAAAACCACAATTTATCGCTGGTTTGCTGAATTTCAACGTGGACGTGTCAAGCTCAGTGATGATCCCTGTCAAGGTCGTCCAAAAACTGCAGTCACCCAAGAAAACGTTGATGCTGTGCGTAAGCTAATTGAGGAAGATCGACATGTGACATACCGCGAAATTCAGGCAACTTTGGACATTGGCATGAGTCAAATACAAATAATCTTGCGTGAACAATTAGGTGTAAAAAAGTTGTTTTCCCGATGGATACCGCATTCACTCTGTGAAGAGCAAAAAGCGGCTCGCGTTACTTGGTGCGTCAGAACTCTCGAAAGATTCACGCAGGATCCTCAAATGCTGTATACAACATCGCATCAGGTGACGAATCCTGGATATACGCGTACGAACCCGAAACAAAAACCAGTCACGAGTTAAATTGTTCGAAAATGAGTTAAAGCCAACAAAAATTGATCGTTCACGGAGTGTTGCAAAAAAAATGGTGGCCACGTTTGTCTCCAAAACCGGCCACGTTACGACTATTCCTCTTCAGGAACAAAGAACGGTTAATGCAGAATGGTATGCTAGCATTTGTTTGTCACAGGTCGTTTCTGAACTCCGTAAAGAGAACTGCAACCGCCGCATCATTCTCCATCACGACAATGTGAGTTCTCACACCGCACACAGAACAAAAGAGTTTTTAGAGCAAGAAAACATAGAATTATTAGACCATCCGCCGTACAGTCCCGACCTAAGCCTTAATGATTTCTATACTTTCCCTAAAATAAAGAATAAATCGCATGGACAGAGATTTTCATCACCTGAAGAAGCTGTGGACGCCTACAAAACGGCCATTTTGGAGACCCCAACTTCCGAATGGAATGGTTGCTTCAATTATTGGTTCCATCGTATGGAAAAATATGTCAAATTTTGCGGAGAATACTTCGAAAAGCAATAAATACATTTTTAAATAGTAATGTTGTGTCACTTCCTTGATTCCTGAAATTTTCAGTGCCGCCCTCGTATGCAAAATTTCCCTACTTTCAGCTTACCATTCTCTCTTGTGTCTAGTTTTGCATTAAAGTCTCCCATTAACACCGTATATTGGATTTTGGAGGAATGCATAGCTCTAGAGATATCCTCATACATTTCCTCCAACTTCTCATCGGGGTGTGCCGAGGCTAGTGCGTAAACCTGTATGACCTTCAGCGAATACCGTTTGGTGATTCTGAGTATAAGGTACGCAACCCTCGTCGACACACTCCCGATCTTAACAACGTTGTTAACGAGACGAAGACGAAACTTATGGACGATAAATCCGACACCTCTTTGGGACAGATGGTCGCCCTCCCGGTGATAGAGCAAGTTGCCGGATTCGAAGATTACCGTGTTCTCCCCCTCTTTTCGGACTTCGGATAATCCTATAATATGCCAGCGTAACTTGTCTATCTCTTCTTTCAGCTCCACAATATTCTCTTCAGTCCTCAGTGTGCGTGCGTTGTATGTTGCCAGGTCGAGTCATCGTAGGTGGCAACCGAACCTCCACCGGAGATTCTTAGCACCCCCTGCCCCGCCGTTACCATGTTCGCCACCGTAGCCAGGAATAGCTGGGCCGCCGGGGACTGGGGGCCGCCTTTTCGTAACTTTATCCATTTGGGGGGTATTTGCCATAGTTGCCACGCTTGGCGAGCGGGTTGGCAACCGCAGTTTTTTTATTGTATTTTTTTGCTGTTATCAGGAAGATGCTGCTGCCCATCTCCTGCCTGTTTCCCTTTGTCGCCTTTTACGACACCCACGGGAAGATATGGGGTAGTGGATATTCTTAACCGCCACTACACGGCATATCACTTATATACTTGCCACATATTCAGTCTATTAATCTTTGCACTTTTCTAAGTAATATAGAAATTAGTTGCTAGACGGTGTTGGCGTCGCCTAAATCTCTGCGGTCGCCGTTTCGTCAAGGTCATTCAGTAAAAAGTTTGCGGGAGTGAGTAGCGGCAAGGAAGATTTTTCATGTTTGGCAGTTTACTCGCGGGTTCATCTAGTAGGGAACAGTTGTATATATCTATCACGGACGCTTGTAACAACACGCAAACGAGATTAACGTGCCACGACAAATTCCAAGATGACTCGCCCTCAGATTTTTGATAAGAAAGTTAGCAAGCAAGCGAAACGAATGGCATTCAATGTTTATTCTTTCTTTAAAGCTAGAAAACAAGATCGAAGTTCCACGGAGTACTTACAAGACGTAAATTTGAACAAAACTGTCACGCAAGCAATAGGACTTTCAATATCTACTGTAAGTAAAAGTATTAAAGAAGCTTAATTAAAACACCAATGAAAAGTAACAAAACTAAAACGAAAAAAAATTAAATAGATAATTTTACAGAAGGAGTAATAACATGAAAGTTAACTGAATCTTATACTATTTTCAATATGTTTTCTACATTAAAAACTTTAAATGCTGATTTTAAAGAAGACGGAATTGTTAATCAGTCACTCAGCTGTTGAGAATATTTTGAGAATATTATTGCACAAATATAGTATCTTAGCGATAAAGATATCTGAATGTAATAAAGAAGCATCGGAACGATTAGTGTAACATTGTTTACCTGGATGAAACATACGACAATCCCTTCTTTAATTTCTCATCGTGTTGGCAGTCTACACAAGAAAGAGGAGTACTGTCACATATTGGCAAAGGGCCACAGTTAATTATTGTTCATGCTTGAGACTGTGGTGAATTTATCAATGAAACCCTTTTAATTTTCAAATCAAAAGGTAAACCCGGAGATTATTATAAAGATGTAATTTTTAAAAATTTTATAAAATGGAAAAAAGAAAATTATTACCAAATTTACCACATCATTCCGTGATTGTCATTGGTATCGCTGCTTATCATTCTGTACAAGTGGATAGAAAGCCCACGTTGGCGTCAACAAAAGCCGACATGCAGGCCTGGCTGCAAAGACATAACGTGGACTTTAATATTTTCTTAAGGAAATGTGACTTACTGACATTGATCAAGCAACACAGATCTAAAAATGTTTATAAAATTGACGAAGTATTAAACGTAGTGTAATCAAAGAAATTGCACTCGCCATAGCTTTATCCGAAATAGCTGCTTGATGATTTGTTATATTTTAAAATATACCAAATCATTAGCACATGAATGAATATTGAAAAAGTGCAATTCCATTTTGTGGAACGAAAGCGGAATGGCTCACCGAAAGTCTTTAGAAACACTAAATAGAACACTCCAATATCTACGAAATAATACAAGCTTGCTGCGGATTGCGTTGTTAATATTGTCTGGTGATTTTCGCTCAACGCTACCTGTTATTCCGAAATCAACACCAGCGGATAAAATGAATGCCTGCTTGAAGGAATTAAAAACGATCAAGTTAACAACAAATATGAGAGCGCATATTCCAGGACACGTAAAATCGCTAGAATTTTCCGAAAATCTACTACGAATAGGAGATCGCACCTATCTCATAGATGAATATTATGGCCAAATCGTACTGAAAAATGAATTATGTTTGAGACACATGAAATACTTACAAATGAGGTATACCCGAAAATTGTTGATAATTATACAATTCAGATAGATTATGCAAAATAATTAATTTAGCGACGAAAAACGAGATTATCAACGAAATTAACAGCAATATTCAGGAAATGATTCCGGGAGGAGAGAAAACTTACATGTTGATTGATAAAATGACTGATGAAGGTGAAAACGTTAATTTCCCCACCGAATTTTTAAATTCGTTGAATGTACCAGGAATACCAATACACTGTTTTAAATTTAAAGTTGGTTCGCCAATCATTTTACTACGAAATCTGGACTTGCCAAAACTGTGTAATTACAGAATAACATCATCAAAGCCAATATTATAACGACTAAAGAAAAAGGACAAACGGTATTTATACCGCGAATAGCTTAAATATCAACTGGAATACTATTTAATTTTAAGCCATTAGAATTCACAGTCGAGTTGGTATTATAGTATGACCATCAATTAAGTTCCAATATTGTGGAGATAATTTGAGTACCTTTAACCTACCTTTTGCCTACCTATATAACATAATAAATAATAGTGTTGCGCGCCACTTGTCTTGTCCTGTCTCATTATGTCTTGTACATGGCAACACTAATTACACTAGCGCCCTCTAGTGTCGAGTAGCAGAACTAGGAGAGTCAAGATTCTTTCAGAAATTTCGGGCCCGATATGTACTCGAACATTCTAGATGTCGCTAGAGTAGAAGGTTCTGGAAACTATCTGAGGCCCTATATAAGGACGGTATAGACCACGACCGGGGCAGTATTGAATTGGTGATACAAGAGAATACTTCGAAGCGAAATAACTGCGAACTAAAGTGATTGTGTTTTATTATTAGTGTGGTTTTAGATTGTAATTAGTGTTGTGTAAATAAAGTGCCAATTTTGGTAATTCAATCGGCAGTTTTTAATTGTCTCGAACCTCAAGCTCGTAACAATTGGTGTCAGAAGTGGGATCAAATATGCTGATTTTACCTAAAGACGACACGGAGGGTATCCGTACACGAAGTCAACGCCACCAGGAGACGGACCAGGGACGATTTGGTGATGCTACGCCGTAAACGTCGGAGGGCCAGCTGCTCACCACGGAGGCCGGCCCGTCAGCAGCTCCTGCATCTGCAGCACCTGACTAAGGTGCTCTGATAATGATGCTGAAGGATCAGGCTCGCCAGTTGGAAGAGCAGCTGCAGCGCGGACAGGAGGAAGAGCAGATGCTCCTCATGAAGGACCTTCACGCTACCTTCGGGAAAGAGATAATGGAGGTGAAGGATAGGGTTGCTCAACATGACAACCGCCTGTCGGAAGCTGAAACCCGAATCGACCAAGTGAACAATCGGATTGACAACGTGTTGGATGACGTGAAAAAAACGCTGAACGACCTCAAAATTGGGGATGGAGTTACAGCTGCCGTGGTAGCTACAACAGCTTCGCTACGTGGATTCAAAGTGCCACCGTTCGACGGGACTTCTTCCTGGTCGGCCTACAAAATCCAGTTCGAGGCTGTCATGAAAGCGAACGGCTGGAATAAAAGTCAGGCCATGACTGCTCTCACCCTAGGTATGCGCGACAAGGCCTTAACTGTTCTGGAAGCTCTCGGTAAGGAAGTGACTTACGAGCAGCTCCTTGAGGCATTGGAGGCGAGCTATAGCGACGCTTACCTGGAACACGTCTTTTGTGCGCAGCTCAAACATCGCGTGCAACGCAGTAACGAAAACTTGCAGCAGTGGGCCCTTGAGGTGGAGAAGCTGGTTTGAAAAACGGACCAGTCTGTACCTGCGCTCATTGTAGGGAACCTGGTGCAGACATTCATCGACGGCATCCGCAACCTTGAAGTCAGAGCTGCTGTGAGGCACGGGAACCACGAGACGCTTAAGGACGCGTTGGCCCATGCACTGGAGTAGGAAGCCGTGCGACAGGATCATCGTTCCTATCGCGTCAGGGAGGTTGTAGCAGCTACAGTTCGTAGCAAATATCTTCCGCAACCTATACTGGGATAAGTATGGCATCATTATAAACGGGTCAAAACTACATCATTTAAGATTTGCCGACGACCTGGTATTAATTGAAGAAAGTCCCGAAAATCTCGAGTATATGACAAATAACTTACATGAAGAAAGCATAAAAGTTGGACTAAAAATGAACATTAACAAGACCAAAATCAATAAAACACAAACAGCAAAAAAGTAAATAAAACAGTTTTGTAGCTCGAGCTGAAAGGTTTCGGCATATTAGAGCACAAGGGGGATGGAGCGATTTCATTAGACGAGACCTCTCCAACTTAACGTTTAGGTTCAGTATACCTCTATCCATTCGGTGATTGCTACCAGTATTCATCTCCGCAATCACTTCGACATTACTGAACAGTTGTTTGTTTGGTCGTCATAATGAAGTCAATCTCACTTTTTGTTGAACCGTTGGGGCTCCACTAGGTCCACTTCCTATGGGGCCGCTTCTGGCAGAAAGAGTTCATCACACTGCTGGCCCCTTGGGTTCCGTTGCCCTATTCCGAATTGCCCTACGTTCAGCTCATCGTTCTCTCTTGTGCCTAGTTTTGGGTTGAATTCGCCCATTAACACCGTATAGTGGTTTTTGGAGGAATTCACTCATATTTTCATATATTTCCTCCACTTTCTCATTGAGATGAGCCGAGGTGGGTGCGTAAATCTGTATGACCTTCCGCGAATACCGTATAGTTATTCTGAGTATAAGGTGCGCAACCCTCGTCGACACACTCTCAATCTTTACATCGTTGTTAACGAGAAACTTGTAGAAGATAAATCCGACACCTTCTTGGGAAGATGGTCACTCTCCCGGTGATAGAATAAGTTGCCGGATTCGAGGATTACCACGTCACCCTCCTCTTTTCGGACCCCAGATAATCCTATGATATTCCAGCGCAACTTGTCTCTCCCTTTAGCTCCAGGATCTGCGTTACGTGCGTTATTTATTGCCAGGTCGAGTCGTCTATGGTGGCAACCGAACTTCCATCGGAGATACTTAGCACCCCCTGCCCCGCCATTACTGTGGTCGCCACCGTAACCAGTTATAGCGGGGCCGCCGTGGACTGGGGGCCGTCTCTTCGTAACTTTCATCATGGGGGATATTGCCATAGTTGCCACGTTTAGCGATGCGGGTTGGCAAGCGCAGTTTTTTTATTGTTATTTTGCTGTTATCAGAAAGTCGCTGCTGCCCATCTTCTGCCTCAGTTTCTCTCTGTTGTACTTACTACACCCACGGGACGATATGAGATAGTGGGTATTATTACCCGCCAATACACAAGGAAAAAGGATAAATGTGTGTCATAGCCTATCTCTCTGATAAATAGAGACTATATAGTCTCTATTTTGTATCACATCTCCGTGTCTTGAAGGTTGAAGCAAACCATAGTTATTTAAGTGCTGCCTTCCTAAGGATAACGGAATGTCTTCTATATAAATCAGACACTTATTATAAACTTCATCTATTATTTGAAGAACATTCTCTTGCAAATCTGATTGATCCGGGCGCTTTATATCCTCCGATATACTGCCTTTATACTTCTCCCATAGACTGTATGCTTTTGTTAGTTTACTGTATATTAACAAAACTGAGAAGAGCTCTCGCAATTTAAAAGGTTTATCACAAAAAACGTCTTCTTCCTTAGTGACATCCCAATAGTTATCATCTTCAAGCAAACCTAGAACGTTACACGCTGACTGGTACGTGGAATATATGACACCATTAACAGGTTTTAAGTTTTAATATTGGACCTCGAATTTCATGAAAAAGAAGACGCAGATAAAAACATTCAGTCATTAGACAGTACTGTATACATTCTGCCCAGAACTAGATCCTTTTTACTTCCAGCCAACCATCGACGTTTCTTACACATTTCCGCCTTTCAAATTTGTTACTTTTCCAAAGTAAGTAAATAAAAAGCAGTATGAAGCCTCTTCAACATAGACTTTTTTGCAAAATTATCCGTTTTGCAAAGATGAAAAATGTTATTAGAGTAGTTTTTTGTGGGTTGTTTACTATTTCAGCTACATTGTTGGTTTTGGGATTGAAATACACACGCTGGCCATTTTTCAAATGCACTGCAAGATGAAAAACTTTTGGAAATCTCTCATGAATGGGAAAAATTAGGATTCTCCAGACAGCTTCAGAGCTGCTTATATAGCGACCACTTTCATATAATTTTACTTCATCATTATCATTTTCAAGAATGATGCCTGGTCGGATCATTTATTCACATATTTTTATATACTTAATTGATTTTACGGAGCTACAATATTATGTGTTTATATGAGCAGCAAAAGTTCAATATAAAACTGGATTATAAGGTACCACCCATCGGTTGTCTAGGGTTGCACCATTGATGTCAACCGTTAAACCTACGTCTCTGGGATCTTTTTGCCTGTATTTAGGGTAACCATCTTTACTTGTGCATGTTTCTTTCAGAAAAGTGTACATGGAGATTTGTTATTTAAATTTTCGCAAGGTCATGGATCATATTGGCTTTGATAATTTCATAAAGGTCGAGATCTTCTTCAGGATCCGGTATTTCAACACAAAGGAGGTTATCTATATTAGCAGGAGAAATTGGCTGCTCTAGCCACAGCAAAATATAGATATGAGGTATATGCGGTAAGAATAAAAATGTAAACTGATCATTTTGGCTCGTTTGAAGTTACGGTAATAGCTACCGACCAAATCATAAACTTGTCCTTGCACTTTAAAAGGACATATAACCATCTTATATTATGTTTCATAAGCTACTTCAGGATCATACATCAGCCCAGATATAGCTTTTAATTTCCATGGACGTAATCGTCTTTCTGATCGTCTTCCTGGATTATTCATTTCAACACTAAAAACAGCTGCTCTAGGAATTAGTAAAACGATTAGTGTGTTGATAATTTGCCACCATATAACTGTGAGATTTTGGGTTATTTTGCTGGTAAGTCATGACAGCAGTACTGTGAAATTCTGGATTGATTTGCCGGTAAGTCATTACTGCAGCACGGTGAGACTCTAGATTGTTTTGCTGGTAAGTCATGACTGCATCACGATGTATTTCTGGATTTTTGCATTGATAAGCAAGGACAGTGCTATGATGAACATCCGGATTACATTTCTTGTACTTAATACTGCCATTGAGCTGTTTTTTTTTTTTCATGTTTACAATTGGATTTTATGGGTTTTAAATTTCTTTCGCAGAACATTATTATTATTTTTAAATAAAAATAGCCTAAGTTACTGTTTATTACATCACCTACTGCCAATTAAAGTTCCGTGAAAATCGGAGCAGCCATTTCCGAGATTAGCTGTAACAAACAAACAGACAGACAGACAAAAATATTAAAAAATGGTTTTTTTTTTGTTAAGTGTACTATATATTATTTATTATCATCAGCATTTAGTAAAAAGTTGTTATTTTGACATTACAAACAGACACTTTAATTTTATTTATTTGTATAGATATCTAGCCCGGTGACGCTTCTTTTTCTCAGAAGTAGAAGAACTTTCAATTTGAGAAGTAGAAGAACTTCAATCTGAGAAGTAGAAACTGAATTTGACATATCTACAGGAACTTAAACGTCGAAATGTCCATTAGAGAGATCATGTGAAGTTCTGAAGCGTAATCTATGTACGGGTTTTTCTTCTCTACCAAATTTCTTGTATAAATTACTATTATGATAAACCGCAAAAACACAATCGAAAATCTTCCCTGCAGCCACTAATTCGCAAAAACCACCATAATGTGATGGTTGAGACATTTCGGTATAGTAGTCAGTAGAATTGTTAAAATTATTCCCATCTCTGTCGTGGCAAATGATGGAATAACATAACATAACATAAACACTCACGCCTGTCACCCAGAGGGGTAGGCAGAGACTATGGAATTCCATTTGGCACGATCCTGACACACCTCTCTCGCTTCCTCCACATCCATATACCTACGCATACACGCTCGTCGGTTAAAGGTACTCTTAATTTGGCCCATTTTCAATATATCGCCTATTTGGTCGATAAACTTTCGCCTAGGGCGACCCTTCCCGACTCTGCCATTCACCTCTGCAACATAAATTTGTTTTGTCACTCTTTCCTCATTCATTCTTTCTACATGACCAAACCACCGAAGCATTCCTTTCTTAATCCTAGTCACAATATCATCTTGCAAACCACACATTTCTCTTATCACACTATTTCTCACCCTGTCATTCAGATTCAGCCCTAGCATACTACGTAATGACCGCATTTCTACAGCATTTATTCTACTCTCGTGCTTCTTCTGCCACACCCAACTTTCACTACCATACATTAAAGTAGGCACTAACACAGCATTGTGAATTGCCAAACGTGCCTTTTTGGACACATTCTGACTTTTCACAATAGAGTGTAGAGCCCCATTCAATATATATGATGGAATACTTGTCCCAATGCGCCATCACGTGGTCTACTATTTCCTATCGTATCTCCCGAGCCATTACTTGAGTATCATATAATATTTTTCTATGGGTCGGAATAAGCAAGCTCCTTAACCTTAGCCATATTAGTAAAGAGAAACTACAACACAATAATAATACAATTAATATGGTATATGAAATTGTGTATAGTATAAAGATATATGAATATTCACTGCTGGCTGGATGAGGAAGCTCAAGGTTGCTCAGCGAGCTATGGAGAGGCCTATGCTTGAAGTTTCTCTGCGTGATAAACTTAGAAATGAGGATATATGCATTATCAGAGTGACCGCAATAGCCCAACGGATTAGTAAGCTGAAGTGGCAATGGGCCGGCCATATAGCTCGAAGAACCGACAACCGATGGGAAAAACGTTCTCGAGTGGCGGCCTCGTACCAGCGGACGAAGTTTAGGGCAGCCCCCCGCTAGATGGAGTTACGACCTGGTAAGACATGCAAGAAGTCGATGGATGCAGGTGTCTCAGGACCGTGCTTTGTGGCATTCCTTCGGGGAGGCCTATGTTCAGCAGTGGACTTGTGAAGTAATGATGATGATGATGAAGAATATCTCCTAGCACTAAAAAAATTGATAAATCTACAACCTTAATACTAAAGGAAAACTAACACACAATAAAATACAATACATACTTATTGCCTAAGATAATAATATTGAATTAAAAATAGTTTTTGAATAACTCTTAATCCACATTCCTAATAGTCAAGAGTAACTAACACACAATAAACTATAATAATTATAAACCTATAGCAATGACCTAGGATAATAATATTGAATTTAAATGTTTTATGTTTTATGATAAAATAAACGTCGTAGGAATGGGCAAAAAATAATAATAATAATAATAATAATAATGTCCTCCAGACCGAATTCCGGCCACGGCGGCCAGTCTCAACGGAGACTAGCCATCTGCGCAGGACAGGATTATAGTGCCCGAGTGTATGCGCAAGCACAGGTGCACTCTCTATTCCCTCACTCTCATAGCCCGATGGGGCGGTAAACCGACACGACCGGAGAGAGATCAGGCGCAGGACAAACGGCTTTACGTGCTTTCCCGAGGCACGGGGGTGAAACACCGCCAACTTCCTGACTCCGGGCAGCTACTGAGAATTTCTTGATGGAAAAACGCAATAACCGATTTTTTGGCCCGACTCGGGATTCGAACCCGAGACCTCATGATCAGCAGTCGCACTACTACAACCATTAGACCAACGAGGCAGTCAAAAAGGCAAAAAATATCGATATATCGAAACATCGATATTTTTAATAGAAATATCGTCGATATGATAAATCGCGATATATCGTCATATCGATATTTATTTTAGAGTATCGAATTCGTATCAATTTCGATATATTTTAAAATATTGTATCGTTTTTCATCGTCCAACCGTCAGTAAATAAAATTTTGGACCTTATCTTTACATCGTGCAAATGATGACGATATATCGATATTTATCAAGCGATATATATCGATACTCTTTAAAAATATCGATTCAATATATATTGATATATTTTTATACCTTACATATCCCTAAAACGACGCATCAATAGCAAAGAGAACAAAGGTAACCTCCAACAGTTTCTTAATTATGAAAACGTGACATTAATAGCCTTAATATCACATTCTGTGAACGAAACCATAGCGCGTTTTGAATGACATTAGCGCCATCTAGTTACATCTTTGTTAACTTTATTAAAATTTATTTATATTACCGTTTTACTTTTAAGTCACAGGGGTAATGCACGTAATATAATATTATAATATAAAATAACAATTTACCCATCATGTTAATATTATATTTTAACGATTTTTCAGGGTTTGATAAACTATAGTTCGGCCGTTCAGAAAATGCGTTCCTGACGCCTATCAGTTAGTCACGAGTAGTGATGGGCACAAACATAACCACACTGAGTTCGTTACCGTTCCTCCAAAATGAACCACCACGTTATTTTTAAGATTATTTTGTTTTAAATTGGCGGAATCATTTAAAATTTATATTTTAGTAATTTAAGTGGAAACCAAAAAAAGGTAATATTAATATAATAAAATTGTCTTATTTATTCTTTGTTACAAAGTTACAATCTGTATTTCTATGCAATAAAGTACATGGAATTGAATGTGCTTACAGAATATTAATCAGACTCCGATTCGCTTGAGGAGGTGGTGTCTTCATAATCATCTTCACCTACATGTATAATTATATTATTATCAATAACAGAATCAATCCTGATATCTCGGTCAAAATGTTCCACAATCAGGTTTTTAGTCTTCTCAACAACCTTTGCCCAGTCATCTCTTGTGACTTCCCCGCAGGCTTCTTTTAATAGGGTCATCATCTTTTTCGTGCTGAATGGCGGTGAAGTATTGTGGCGGGCGGCGTAAACTTTTATAAGAGCCCAGATTAGCTCAATCGCGTTATATGGGCAATGATACGGTGGAATTCTCCGAACGCGATGACCGTACTCCAGAGCCAGTTCATCGATTTCGTATCGCACATTTGCCGCTTTATTTTCTTTAACTAATTTATTAGCTCTGGTTTTAGCATCTGCACATTTGCGTCAATGCCTTTTGCTTGTAATCAAGCCACCATTTCTTCTTTTATATTAACTTGGGTAGGTGGTTTCTGTATTTGAACCGAGTGATAGGATGCATTATCCATGAATATTACAGAAGGCTTTGGTAGGCTGGGCAAAAAGCACGTTCTGGAACCACTCTTTAAATGTAGTGGCATTCATTTCCTCGTGGTAGTCATTTGTGGTTTTCGACTGAAATGCCAGTAACGCGTTCTCCACAAAGCCGTATTTTGCAGAATCTGCGTGGCATATTATCAGACGGGCCCCCTTACCCATTGGTACTTTCGACGTCGACGCTTGTGTATCATCCGTCCAAGAACGGGAAACCGTTGTGATTGGCGTTTAGCCATGTCTCGTCAATGAACACGACACTATCCCAGTTATCAATATTTTTTGCTTCTCTCAAAAAACTTATCCGTTTTAAAATTATGTCGTATCGTTTTAATAAAATTTTTCTTTTGTCTGTTTTTTTATACGAAAAACCAATATCTTTTAAGATTTTGGTTAAAGCAGTTTTACCCCCGCTAAACAGTCCAGCTTCTCTTAACGATGCTAAAAGCTTCTTCCTGTTGAGATATTCATTTCTGGAATAGTAACCATATATATGATTTTTGATTGCATCGACGTCAAAGGTGTCAATATCTGTCACGGGTTTAGTTCTACGTTTCTTTTTTCTTTTTTTTTTTATAAGATAAGGGTGACAAACGAGCGCACAGTCCACCTGATGGTAAGTGGTTGCTGCGGCCCATAGACCTATACATCTATCCTCTATTTCAAATCAAAATGTAGATGCGTTGTCACCCGTGAGGACTAAGATTGAATGCCTCATTTCCAGTAAAAAGGGCCTCCGGCCACCTGCACTCACCAAGCGGAACGCAGAGGTAAACCTCTACTTCACGCTGGTATTCTGTGAGGTCGTGGTACCACCCGGTTCGAGCCGGCCCATCCGTGCGACAGCAAAAGCTGCCGCGTGGCTCTACCACTGTTAAACTGTTTTTTCTTCGAAATACGCAAAATATTATCTTCCGAGCCAGTAGAGCCGAACTTTTCTTTATTAATATTTGTTATCGTTCGTTTGATAACTCCAAGCGCCTGAGAGACGCGTTCTTGTACTTGTTCGACAGGTAACAGGGGTCCGCTATTTTGCCGCTCCCGCTCAAAGTAATCTTGCAGCTTGATGATTAACTCACGAGCTCCACTTTTCAATGTTTGTCCACGTTTAGGCATTATTATGCAACAAAAGTGAAAAGAACGCAATACAAAACACAATCGAAGTCGGATTTAGCGCCGATGTCAGTTTGAAAAGCAGAAACAGTCCATTAAACGAAAGCCGGGTAATCAAATAAAAACAGATCGAAAACACTTGAAGAACGTGGTCTATGCGCACGAAACGACAACAGACGACTATTTTAGCGTCACAAAATGGCGGGCCCATAACGCCATTTGGGGTTACCATTTTCAACCTAAATATAAAATGCAACTTTCTTTCGCGCATTCGGTTTGGTCGTAGTTTTATTTTTATAATTAATAAAAGTTATCTTATAGTACATTATTTTCAAATTCTTAATAAGAAAAACAAAACGTATTATTTTATAAAGTATAACTGTATAAGAACAGATTACGATACCGTTATTGCCTGTTATTGTTAGCACAGCACTACAAATATAAAGCGCTGACATTACCTTGTAATAGCGCAGTATAGATTTAGAAAAATATTGTTTACCAAGTTATTTGACACTCAGTTTGGCACAAAATTATAACATTCATTGGTTATTGATATATTAATGTTGTTTTAATGCTCATCAATTGTTAAAACGGTAAACAACCAGCAAAAATATTTTTATCGTAACTGCAACGCCATTACAAAGTTACGTCGTCAGTTCAATCGCGACGTGTCAGGAACGCATTCTCTGAACGGCCGAACTATAACAACCGTGAACTAAGTAACAGAATTGTCTGCATAAAAATGTATTAATACCTTCAGTTTAGCCCTACAATGTAACAGGGTCATCGACCACAAACTAAAGTTTTTTTTTCTGCTTACATCACACAGAATTTGCTGATCATTCTAATCCTTTTATCACCTTTTGGATAGGAATTTGATCTCTTTTTAATAATAAAATGCAGTAATTTGCTCATTCGACCTTTACTTGATCTTTAATTTTTACAACGACGACAGGTACAACATTTTTTAAACATACCTACACAGCTTACGGACTAATATTGGCATGAGAACTGCTAATATAATTTGACAGGCGCTTCAACATGCCCCCCGGCGTTGAAAGTCTACCTTTCAACCAGATTCTTCAGGTTCAGGAAGCGGACAAATTTTGCTAAATGATCGGCGAACTATACCAGTCGATGTTTTGATATCCGCCACCCTTGATACGCCGTCCGAGCCTGGATGGACTGCGACGATGCGACCCATCTTCCACTTTAATGGCGGTGAATTCTCCTCTTTTAGGAGTACCAGTGAATTTAACTTCAAAGAGCCTTTACAGGAACGCCATTTCATCCGCAGTTGAAGCTCTGATATATATTCCTTGCTCCATCTAGCCCAAAAATGTTGACGTAATTGTTCTATTCGTTGAAATCGGGTTAAAGAGCTTACGGAATGATCTTTATAGTCTGGTGTCGGCAAGGAAGTCAAGGGGCGTCCAATCAAAAAATGACCGGGCGTTAGTGGTAGCAAGTCTTCAGGATTCGTTGACAAAGGTGTGAGTGGTCTGGAGTTAAGTATAGCCTCAATTTGTATTAATGTGGTATTTAGTTCCTCGTAAGTCAAATTACAATTGCCCAGCACTCTAACTAAATGATATTTAATGCATTTGACACCAGCCTCCGCAAGCCCAGCAAAATGGGGAGAATAAGGCGGTATAAAATGAAAATTAATTCCTTCATTTGCCATTACCTCAGATAAAGAATTACAATACGTCCTAATAAATTTTGAAATGTCATTGTATGCGCCTACAAAGGAGGTACCATTATCCGAATAAATATTAAGAGGTTTCCCTCTTCTTGACATAAATCTGCGCAAAGCTAATGTATTTAGAAGGTATTGCTAGTTAAATCACCCACTAATTCAAGATGAATTGACTTAGTCGCGAAGCAAATAAAATAGCTATATACACCTTTACAATTTTACAACCACGGCCATGGCGAGAAACAGATTGAATTGGTCCCGCATAGTCTAGTCCAATATTTTGAAATGGAAAACCAGAAAGGATGCGTTGGTGTGGTAGGTTGCCCATTATTGGAGAGATGGTTTTTCCTTTTATTCTATTACATCTTACACATTGTCGATAACAAGATCTGGCCAAATTACGACCTCTAATCGGCCAGTACATCTCTCTTATAGTGGCCAACATTAGCTGTGGTCCCGCGTGCATTAACCTTATGTGCTCATAATTGAAGAGCAATTTGGTAAAATAATGAGTGGACTGTATAAGTATGGGATGTTTTTTCTCATAACAGTAATCGGAATTTTGAAGACGCCCTCCAACACGCATTATTTTATTATCATCGAGAAATACATTAAATTTATGCAACGGACTTTTAGTGGGTAAGCTTTTATTTTTAATTAACATGGTGTATTCCTCAAATGTGAATCATTTGAGATATTCTTATAATAACATTGAGTGCGGTTTGCAACTCTTGATTGCTTAGAGGACCGTGAACGGATTGCTTTCTACAATTATTAATAAAACGCAGCACATAAGCAACGGCCCGATTTAATCTAGTATATTTAGAAAAGCGTTTAAATTCAATTAATTTATTCCCGCCTAAATCTTCATTGTTGTTAGAATGAAGTATTCCGTGGAGGATAACATTTGACGATTTAATCTCAGGCAACTCGTGATTAATACTTAAGAAATTTGCAGGCCAGTGCGAGACCTCTTTCTTTAAAAATCCAGGTCCTGACCACCACTTACTCATGGATGAAATATCCTTACAACTCACACCGCGAGAAATATGATCGGCCGGATTACACTCTGTTGGGACATGCCTCCACTCGCAATTTCCAGTCTTTTCTAATATTTCAGCAACCCTATTTCTAACAAAGGCGAGCTCCAACAAGTGCACCACAAAGTTCCAGTCTTGGGATTGTTATAGGTTTAAGCGGCGCGACACGACTTTTCGCCATCAATAATTGAATTAAACCCTCACCCTGATCATTAACACTACGCACATATAAACAGGCACCATATGCTCGCTCAGAAGCGTCCGAGGAAAATATGAAATTCAAACAAAATAGGCGAGTCACAAATAACACGACGTGGAATACGTAGAGTATTTAATTTAGGTAAATCGACTATTATCTCAGCCCACATCTTGCTGATTTCTGGCGTCAACTGCTCATCCCATGACAGCTTGAGCAGCCACAACTGTTGAAGAAGCATTTTCATCTTAATTACACAGGGAGATAGAAGTCCTAGTGGATCAAAAATCTGAGAAATCACAGATAACATATCACGCTTTGTTCTACCTGAGAATATCCCTCCTATAGGGAAACAAAGTTGGTCAGTATGTGATTGCCACCCAAGGCCTAAAGTTTTAGTCGGTTCAAAGCCACCAATATTTAAATCAAGCGGAGAAATATCATTTTCACTAACCAGTTGAGATTCATTCGACTTCCACTTTCGCAAAACCATATGAGCTGATGCAAGTGTGGAAGTCACTTTACGGCGCAAATCTGTAACCTCGTTAATATCATCCCCTCCCGTTAGCAAGTCATCAACGTAAAAATCGTGAATGATCACTTGAGCAACCTTGTCATCGGTACACTCTAAGCCTAATTGTTGGAGGCACCTAGTTGCCAAAAAGGAAGCACTAGAGGTGCCGTAAGTCACGGTGTTAAGTTGATAAGCTTGAAGCTGTTCTGAAGGGTTATCACGCCAGACAATTTGTTGCAAATAGCGGTCATCGGGATGAATGACTATTTGCCGGTACATTTTCTCAACATCAGCTGTGAGAACGTATTTGTGTAGCCGAAAGCGTAAAAGAATGGACAAAAGGTCGTCCTGTACCACGGGACCTACCATCTGTATATTATTCAAGGAAACACCCGAAGAAGTCGGACTGCTAGCATTGAAAACGACTCTTAATTTAGTAGTAGTACTACTTTCCCGCAGCACACCGTGATGTGGTATAAAATGCATCTTACGTGGTAAATTATCATTCTCACATTTCTCCATATGACCCAGACTTTCATACTCTGACATAAATTCTTTATACATTTCATAGACCTGAGATTGACCTGCTAACCTGCGCTCTAGCGATAGTAAACACTTCTTAGCTCGTGGCCAAGAATCACCTAATACGTCAGGATTATGTTTTAAGGGTATCCTCACGCAAAATCGACCATTTGCCAGTCGCGTGGTGTTTTTTAAAAAGTGTTCTTCGCATAATTTTTCTTCGTTTGAATAAAGAGACGCAGGGCTTACCTCTTCGAGGTGCCAGAAGCGTACTAATTGTTTTTGTATATCTTCATCTAAATCTTTACTAGCCTCATCTTGAAATATTCTTGTAAAATTACATTTAATAGAGTTAACCCCTTTCTTTACATATCTATAATCAATCGGACCTGATACTAACCATCCTAAGCTAGTTTCACAAAACTAACCATCCTAAGCTAGTTTCACAAAGAATCGGCTGACCGTCCCCTAATTTTAATCTCTGCGTTCCTATTAAGTCCCAAAAGACATCAGCACCTATAAGCATGTCAACGGGAGCAGGTGAATGAAAATTAGGATCTGCCAGAGAAATATTAGATGGAATTTTTAAGTTTGACAAATTAACATATCTAGTAGGTACATTTTGGGTTATTGATGGTAGGACAAAACAATGAAGATTACTAGAGAAGTTATCATTCAATGATTTTATCGATACCTTACAAATCTTCTTGATGTGTGCCGAAGCATTATTAATACCGACTACCGACTGATTTACATTTTGAGCGGGCAAACCTAGCCTTTGATATAACTCTTCAGTTATTAAACAAGCGTTACTGCCACTATCAAGAATAGCACGAGCAATATATGGACAACCATTCTTACCTATAACTTTAATTAATGCCGTCGACAACAATACGTCGCCTTGTTCACTACACGATGCAGTGCCTACCTTTGCGGATAATGACAGATGTGCGTTAGAATTGGATGACAACTGTGAGCCTGTCGAACTGTTTGTTTGTTCGAAATGACCTTGCATAACGGGCTTATTATTACCACTACTCGTGTTAGATGTATTAATATCTGTAATTGGTTTTTGACTGGTAATCTGCGACGTGCACGAGAGTGTTATGCTTTCGGTGGCATATTTTGCATCCTGGCTTTTTGCGGTGATTTGCATAATGTCCCTGAATTAAGACAATTGAAACATACTTTATACTCTGGCAGTAACTGTAGACGCACATCGTTACTTAATCCAAGAAACTGAGGACAACTGCTTAACTTATGGTCACCCCTTACATTTAGGACACAGTTTGGCGGAAAAGGCCGAACCGTTTCTATTACCGGTATCCCGAACTGAAACCATTGCCTTAACTTTTGGAGCATAATTTATAGAAGAATTTAAACGGTTAGTAGCACCAGAATTAGACATTTCTAGTGTTTCGATTAAATCGGCTCGATTTTTTAAAAACATCAAAAATATATCGAACGTAATAGGTGTATCTTCCTCCAAACGACCTTTAGACTCTTCCCATTCACGATATGTCTTAGCATCTAATTTTTGAGTAATAATATGAATGAGAAGTGTGTCCCATTGTTTAGTTGGCTCACCGAGAGATTCTAGTGCACGTAAATTTTTATTTATTTGGTCAATGAGACGTTTTAAGTTGACAGACAATTCTTTATTAATTGGTGCTATATTAAATAAGGCTGTCACGTGATTTTGGAATTAGTAGTCTTTTATTATCATATCTATCACATAATATAGTCCATGCGACGGGTGTAATTAGCTGCCGAGAATTCGATTGACTGTATTACCACAGCAGCGGGCCCTTCCAACGACGCTCTCAGATAGTGAAACTTATTTATGTCATCTATCTCGTCATTTGAATGTATGAGGCTCATGAACGTGTCATGAAACTCTAACCAATTATCATAAGAACCATTAAATTTAGGTAGTTGTATAGTGGGCAGTTTAACAAATTTATGATTGCCGGAATGAGAGCCACCGTCACTGCTTACGTCATCTGACTTAATGCAATCTGCTAAGATCCTTTTTGCAAGAGAAAGCGATTTAAAATACAGGGATTCAAACTCAGTTCGTTCTGATATCTGGGCGTCTATATTATCAGTATTACACTCGATGGATAATTGTACCTCATCATATCGTTCATACATTGACTCAATCCTACTAATACGTAATTGCAACTCATTTACCTCAGTAGGCAGCCAATGAAGATACCTTCAGTGAATTTAAATAATTTGAAAAAGCAGTTATTTGTCCCTTGTAGCTAGCTCGTTTCCTAATTTGCTCCTTATCTTCTGGCATGTTGGCTGGTATTGGGAGACTAGTGCAAATGCCTGAAATTTATACAAACAAGAAGTTTATATTTTATAAAATATAATTCATAAGTAGTTTTATACAACATTGCCTACAGTTATAAAGAAATGAAAACTAATTCCCTTACTTATTTTTCAAACTCTTAAATAATTAAACAAAATGGTACATGTACTACCTTGATATTTAACTTTATAATTAACAACAATTAAGGGTAACAAATACAATTCAGACAATCAAACAGCTTCACAGGTATGCCTTAGTATGTAATAAATAATATTATGCAATCTTTTCAATTATACACTCTCTTGACTTATTTTTTAAAAAAACAGTTTTAAACCAATAAAGAAAAAAAAAAATTATAATATCGTCAATATAATTTAACCAAGCTTTATAATTTAATTTAATTATGATTTGACGGTTATTAGAAACTATATAAAACAATATTAAATGAATTTTAGCCGATTAAATACTTTAAGTTATACGTAATTATTTTATAGGTAATTTGGTACTAACCTGATAAATTAGCAGTCGATTTACACAAAATACTACCTGATAATGAGTGCTGGGTTAAATAAATTAAATAATAGTCCAATATCTAAGGGGGCTAAGACTCCAGATTTCTTGGTTTAAATATCTTCACTCCCTCGGTGGTATTTCCTCAACGAATATTTAAGACTTCCCAAGCGTATTCCACTAAATAATATCTTGTCCAATTACGTTTTTTCAAATCCGGCTCGAAGGACCATGGATAGGAATTTGATCTCTTTTTAATAATAAAATGCAGTAATTTGCTCAATCGACCTTTACTTGATCTTTTAATTTTTACAACGACGACAGGTACAACATTTTTTAAACATACCTACACAGCTTACGGACTAATATTGGCATGAGAACTGCTAATATAATTTGACAGGCGCTTCAACACCTTTGTTGGTTAATTTTACTGCACCACCTTTTCAAATTAATATATATCATAATTAAATCTGTTTATATTAATATAACCATATTATTACAAAAAAATTAAATAACAATATTTTTAAAATTTTAAAAATTTAAATTCACTTTCAATATATTTTCAGAATACCCATAGATACTTAGAATATTACTTTCATTCTATGGCCATACAAAATTACTTAATTCGTTCCCTAGAGAGAATAACATATCCACATATGATGTTTAGCCTAGTTATTAATTTTACCTTTTTGAAATAAACTTAAAGCTGAATCTACAACTTAGCTATTTTACAAATCTTTAGGCTTTACTGTATCCAAACCATGATGACAAGTAATAAAATCCTCTTTTACGCCTGAAAATCATTTATTTTGTTTAAATGCAGCAATATACTTTCAAAATACCATAGGTTCTTAGAATATTACTCTTGTTCTATGCATACAAAATTACTTAATTCGTTCCCTAGAGAGAATGAACTAATAACTTATGATATCTTTACATTCATCAATTTTTAAATATAAACAACCCTTTTAGGCGTCGCACGTTAGTTTATTAAAATGGATTCAAAGGAAGAGCTAGCACGCGAATACTGTAAATATTTTGATAGTTGGTTTCTATTTCTATTAAAAAACACTGGTTTCTTTCGATTTGCCACAAAAAATGGACAATTAGTTAGGAAAAACATTATGTCATCTCTACTTCGATGTACGTTTGGGATACTTTTAGGAAATGCTGCAGCCTTTTTACTTGTGTTACGTAAACTACGGGATATTAAAAATGTTAATAATGCCTGAAGTGATCATTATAGTAATGTTTGATCTAATTCATAATAGTATTTCGATGAATATATCTTTTCCTAATAGAAATTCTGGATTAACGATCATAAATTATTGTATTAAACTTGACTTTCTTTTGGGCATAAAGGAAACAAAATTTATGAGAGATGTCACTTTGAGAGCATATATTTTCTTTAATGTTATCGTTGCCATTTCTCAAGTAGTTCTTCTCACTGTTCTTTACTTTGCTCATTTCACTACAGTTGTTACTCAAATAGTCGGTACTGTTTATTTTACATTAATTTTGTGTATTTTTTACGATACTTGTTTTCTTCTTACATTTTATGTTTTCCTGTCATTAAGAGTGCATTATTTAAACTTGGCTATAATTAAGAATGCAGGGATCAACCCTGGATACTTCCCAGAACAATTTCTCTTTGATGGATTATTGTGGAAAAAGAAATTTGACGGTTTGGTCACTTTCCATGAATTTGCAAATAGAGAAAATTTTGTGGAGGCATTTAAAATTATTTTTAAAATTGTGCGTCTTCTAGAAAAATCCTTTCGTTTCGCGGTATGTAACAGTATAAAAAATGGGGTTTAGTTCTTACTTTTTTTTATATAATGTTTTAACTATAATTTATTTTACAGGTATTAGTGGGTACATTATGTATTATATCGGGGACTTTTCTATGTGTTCAGATGATAATCACTTATGACAAGTTTGCGGTAAATGATATATGAATATTAAAACATCACTTTTTGTAATTCTTACGTTCTAATTCTTTGTGTTGTTTTACATTTACTCATATTTATTTATTTTTTCTAAAACTCGTACACGTGTAAGCAACACTGGTAAGCTTGCTCAGAAATTCATCACAGAAATTTCAAAGTGAGTTACGATATAGTAAAAAAATAATAATTAACATTATAATTTCTTTCAGAACTTCAACACTTTACGTATAGTGATTACATTTGGCTGGGTGTTTTTGGGCTGGATATACGTGTACGCCGTTAGCCTAGAAAACTGATTTATTTTGCCGTCAAATAAATAAAACGAAGTTAATATGCACATACATACAGTTAAAACCAACTTGCAGTGGTAAGAATAAAGTTGTAACATATACATATTATGTAAATATTTCTTTCACGATTAGATTCAAAATTTTAAAAAATATACAAGTCTACACTCTTTGGACGAAAATTCCTATCAGACCAATCAGTCTACCCAAACAATTGATTTTTTGTTGTACATATAATTTAAACTTCTCTAATAATTCTAAAAATATTAAATGCAAAACGGTTGTAGTATTTCAGATGAAAGTATAAAATTAACTCGAAGTGTAATACGCATTCTTGAAATCCGAGAACCTCGTTTATCAATATATGGCATGTTCTTCTATAACACTGGTCTCGTGCTCCGCATCGCAGGATCAATTTTTATATACATTACAGTACAGCTTCAAATTATGATGCCAGCATCAGAAAAAAGCAACCTACAACCAACTGTGCCTGTAAACCGTGATGTATTTTTTTTCCGTTGAATCGTTTTTCAATGTTTAATTAGTAGTGTTTTATTCACAAATATCAATCAAAATAAAGCACATGTGTGTAAGCTGATAGATCGGGACTAAATAAATTGTTTGTGCACTTACTTCTAAAAAGTTTCCTTTCACCAATTTCCAGTAAATGTACAAATTAATTTCAATAATATGTATTTTGTTAGTTGCTTGTTCAATAAGTTTAAGCGTGGTCATTGCAATCGTACTGATGTTCTGATTAAAGAGGTCAGTGCTGGACGCCGCATGATAGTGGCTGATAAGACACTGACATACCAACATTAGTCAAAATCACATCCTCTTACCTATTTCTGCCACCAAAAGGCAGTGCTTGCACTTGTGTTCCAGTCTGAAGGCTAAACAGAGTCAGTATAATTACAGGCAGTCGGTCATTCCATCTAAGTTCTCAGCGGGTGACAACGCAACTGTTGCCTCCCTTGCTTTGAACTTGGCTGCAGGTATTATTATTAGGTTTATACGCAGTAGAGCTATGCTACAGCTTTATAATGGTTGTAATAGCAGCATAATGATGTTGTGTTTCGTATGGCGAGTGTAGAGACCAGGTAACCCATTTTAATAGAAACGATGCATTTCATCTTCGTTATCAGGGGTGACAATGCATCTGCGTTTTAATTTATTATCGAGGGAAAATGTCCATGACTATGAGCTACAGTTTGCCACTTACCATTAAGTGGACTACGCCTTAATGATAATGTTTTTTTTTTTTATTTATAAAACTAAGTGACATTCATCCGATTATGACTAACGCTGTCCTGACCAACGAGGACACTCGTTTGTTGCCACTATATTATAAAAAAGGTGTTTATGGACAGCGTTAGTCACTTATAATCGGGTGAGCTGTGAAATCGTTTGTCACTTTCGTTTTATAAATAAATAAAAATTACATTATCATTAAGGCGTCAATAAACTTGTTACTTGAATAGCCCATAATTTAACCAAACGTGCAAGATTGCCATTGCATAGACAATTACTCTAATGGTGCATGAATTAAGTATATTATCATCAGCATTAGCTAGAGGTTCAGCAGAAGGAACTTTAAAAGAAATAATAAAAAAATATTGCAAAAGGAAAGGTTTACAAGCGTCTTAACCAGTGGCACATATATTGCCACTATTGCTTCCAATTTAAGTCACATATTGCAAAGATTTTAAGTACCTACTTTTTAAGTACTTATAATAATAAAAAAGTAAATTAATAAAAAGTAAACTAAATACACAGCTAACTAAATTGAATAAAGTGATTGTTGTGTTTATTTTATAATTTTAAATAAGCACTTAATTTAAAACAATACTTTTACAGATTTAAGTCTGCCTGATATAAACGGAATTTCATATATCGTCGTTGCGACTTTAAGACCTCTTATGTGTAAAAATCAATTTTATGAGAAAATCGATAAAAACCGTCTACCGAAAAAAAAATGAAACCAACTAAAACAAAAAAATATAGGTAAGACCCACATAATTTCCTGCTTTTTACTTTGCTATTGTTAGTTGAAATAATAAATAGTATCATAGTAAAAATAAAAACAAAATATTTTAGTTAACACATAAGAGATTTTGGTTGGGCTTTATGTATCACATCAGAGCTTTTGAACAAAAATGCCTATGATAATTAAAATAAAAATCTTTTAATTTTACTGAAATATTTTATATTTCTCAGGAAACACTAATTAAGATAAGATAACACTTGAACAACAAGTTAGAATAAAATAAAAATTACAAATCACATTACCACTATTTTCTGAGCTATACTTATATAATTATGCATTAAGTACCCGGATTAAGTTGTAATACATCGTAAAACGGGTGGTAATCCCGATCTATTAACATTTTCAGTTCCTGTATATGTTTGGAGATACCAGACCGTTTCTTTGACTATTTCTTCGCTGCAGAAGTACAGACCACTCATCGACACTATAAAATATTGAGCCATTAGAATATTTAAGATCTCTAATGTCCACTATGACAGGATCTCCTTTCTTTTTGCCAGGCCGTATGGATTTCAGGTTCGTTCCATCTCTTCAAAATTTAGAAAAAAATTATGGTGAATGGGTTTGACATCATAGGGCTTTTGTGGTCGAGCTTGTCTTATCCGGGTGATGTAATCGCTGGGAGCGAAAATTGGTAGTTTTATGTAATGCTCAATAGTTGAGTGAACACTATATACACTTCCATCATAGTATGCCCCCTTTTCCAGGTAAAGTTTGTTCGATACAAATTTTTCTTCTTTGCGCCAAATCGCTTAGGGCACTTGACAAAATTCGGTTCCGGTTTTGGTGTCCCCGTCCATCAGAAGTAATCATAACGCGCTCTGTTGAAAGTGGAAGGTTTTGACAGTAATCTATTAAACAAGATATGAATTCATTAGCAGTAACATTACCCTCTGCTTCGTGCCAAAAGTAAATTGTCACGTTTTTGTATAACACGTCATAAACAGTAAAGTTATGGTAGTGTAATTTTAATATGTAGTACAATGCACTAGCCAATAGCTTTGGGCAAGCAAAACACTTTGAACGTCGGCTGTTAGAACCACAACTGTTTCGTTTGCACTAGCTGCGCATTCTTTTTGGCTTCTCGGGCTTCAATTTTCTTCATAATATGGCTATCATCTTCATCTCTGGGAATGTTACCAGTTATCAGTACAGCACGTGTCGCACTGGTCTTTGCGAGGATGGTAAATTCCGATATTTTCTTTAGATACTACCTTCGAAAATGTCTTTCTAGAGGCAGCTCTGTCATATTTTTCAATACACCACTCTTTAAAAACCTGATACATGTGAAGTTCAGATCAAAAAGTCGATGCAACATAATTTTTTTTGAGCTAGACGACACTAATGGCTCGGCACTTTTGGTAAAATATCCAGCCATGTTTTAACACTTCTTGTCAATTTAACGTTCCTTCTTGGCCAAGCAATAATATTTGAACTTCATGCAGTGTTTTCTGCAGATTGTTCCTCAATATTTTCTTCGAACGTATCAACCTCTCTAGTCCAGCGACGAAAACTGTCTTCTCCAATGCAAATAATTTTTATTAAGAAAAACAATTTACACACTCTCAGTCTTGTGCATTTTCTGTCCAATTTATTGACAAAGATATCGTAGCCACTTTGTTTTTTGCTTGTAAACCTCTGTTGAGATTTACGCCGTCGTCTAATACACCTTCTCACAGCTGATGCTTTTATAAACGCCATCTTCCATCAAATGCAGATTATTAATGTTAAACCAATGCACTAATTTTGATATAGCATTATTCACTTCGTCACATTTAAATGATTGACGTTTAAGTTTAAAAATCAAGGAAGTATCATCAGAAAATAATACTATATCATTATTATCCTCTACAAGGTGAGGTAAGTCCTTAATATACATCAGAAACAGGAATGGGCCGAAAATCGTGCCCTGAGGGACACCTATTAGTACGGGTGACCCGGAAGAACTTTTACCATTGATAATAACCTTCTGCTTTTTATTACTTAAATATGAAATAATAAGTTTAAGCGCTGTGTTCTTGACACCATACTACGGTAGCTTCCTGATTAATGTCTTATGGTGAACACAAGGCCTTGGAAAGGTCACAAAATATACCCAAAGCAACCTCTGAATTCTCCCATGCACAAAAAATATATTTCCTTTAGCACATAACAACATACCCACTCGTACGTTAATAAAGTATAAGATCGTAACACTTTCTTATAAATTAAGAATCGTTCGGAAAGTAATACAACAGAAAAACTTTTTTGGTAATTTATGTAAAGAAAATCAAATATTTTAAAATAATGTATTGTTTAATATAAAGCACAATTCAAAGTGGAAGTTCAGTTCAGTTCAGTCAGTTTTTTACACACATCATTCATCATCATCATTACAGCCCTTCACAAGTCCACTGCTGAACATAGGCCTCCCCCAAAGAATGCCACAAAGCACGGTCCTGAGCCACCTGCATCCATCGACTTCCTGCATGTCTTACCAGGTCGTCACTCCATCTCGTGGGGGGACGCCCTACACTTCGCCTACCGGTACGAGGCTGCCACTCGAGAACCTTTCTTCCCCATCGGTTGTCGGTTCTTCGAGCTATATGGCCGGCCCACTGCCACTTCAGCTTACTAATCCGTTGGGCTATGTCGGTTACTCTGGTTCTACTGCGGATATCCTTATTCCTAAGTTTATCACGCAGAGAAACTCCGAGCATAGCCCTCTCCATAGCTCGCTGAGCGACCTTGAGCTTCACAATAATTGACAAATTAAGAGGAACACAAAAAATGTTTAATTTCTCCTGTTGTAATTATCGTGCGTAATGGACACAAACATTAGTAAATGCTATAAAAAAGAAGTTTTGGAATATTTTTATTTTCAAATAATATAATTTGTTTTCATGTAACTATTGCGTAATGTTGCGTTCTTTCATACTGTGAAAAATTTTGCCAATATTTTAATTTGAGCTTAAAGGACAATGTAAGAATCTCTATACAATTTTGCCCCATCTAAAAATGTGGTGTATACGAATGTTGTAATAGTAATTTTTTGCTGTTTTATTACTTTATCCAAATTATATTTGTTAATGTTTTTAGAACTTGCGATTTTTGTAAATTGAACTTTTGTAACTATATTTACCTTATGTTTTATAATGGCATTCGATGAAGTTTATTGTAATTGCAACATATAAATTGTCAGATGCTAATAAATTATGAAACAGAAACAGAAACAGAAACTTTTTTATTCAATATAGATTATAAATAATGCTTATTGAAAGTCACTCCTTTGTATAATTACCACTGGTTCGAAAAAAAGAACCTCTGTCCTGGGAAGAACCAGCAAGAAACCCAGCGGGACTTTTTTTTTAAAAAACAGCTTACAATCATGTATGTTACACAAATTAACAACACAACAAATTAGATGTAGCTTGGTAGCGATCACCTCATTTCCAGGGGTTATTATCATTTATAAATTCTTTATTATTATAATAACCCTTTTTATACAAACTTAGTTTAATAAAGTTTTTGAACTTTGAGCAGGTCAAATTTTGTATATTTTCTGGAATTTTGTTGTAAAAGCGTATACATCGCCCCAAGAATGAATTACTGACTCGATGGAGTCGAGTAACCGGTACTACTAGCTTGTGTCTGTTCCTAGTATTTACAGAATGAATATCACTTATTTTTGTAAAACTACTTTTATTTTTGTGTACGTACATTACATTTTCATAAATGTATTGAGAGGCCAAAGTTAATATATTAATTTCCTTAAATTTTTGTCGCAGCGACTCTTTAGGCTTTAAATCATAAATTGCTCTTATGGCCCTCTTCTGTAAAACAAATATAATTTCAGTGTCAGCTGCGTGTCCCCATAGCAAAATACCATACGACATTATGCTATGGAAATAGCTAAAGTAAACTAGTCTAGCTGTTTCAACACTAGTTAGACTTCTAATCTTTTTTACGGCATATGCTGCAGAACTAAGTCTGCTTGCTAGTTTTGATATATGGGTTTGATATATGTGAATAAGGATTTTAGTAGCCGAAATAAACTTTCGTTGGATTTGGATAAAACAATTATATGATCACCGATATCTGTGATTGTATCCTCATTTGAAGCTAAAAAATCCTAACACCATAAGATAACCATAACGTGTTCCTTAACTGTTTTAGGTATAAAAATAGGCTCCGATACGTGTTAACGTGTTATTTTCTAGTACTTAGGAGGCTACCCTGCAGCATTTCGACTAGAATAGAATAGAATATAATAGAATAGAATATTTTTTTATTCAGTATTGATTATTACATAATTCTTATTGAAAGTATTTTTTATTTACCACTGGTTCGGAAAATACCTCTGTCCTGGGAAGAACCAGCAAGAAACCCAGCGGGATTTTTTTTTCAAACATCATTTAACAGTAATTTCGTTTATACAATTTTAAATGATTTTTCATAGAACCAGCATGGTGGCGATCACCTTATTCCCGGGGGTTATTTTCATTCATGTATTCCTTGATATTATAATAACCCTTTTTGTACAGTTTATCTTTAATAAAACTTTTAAACTTGTTTATTGACAAACTTTGAATATGTTCTGGGATTTTGTTGTAAAAGCGTATACAATGCCCCATAAATGAATTACTGATTATGTGGAGTCTAGTAACTGGTATTACAAGCTTTTGTTTGTTCCTAGTGTTTAAAGTATGCACATCCTTTTTCTTATTAAAGCTATTTATGTTTTTATGTACATACATTACATTTTCATAAATATATTGCGATGCCAAAGTTAATATATTTATTTCTTTAAATTTATCTCTAAGAGACTCTCTCGGTTTTAGGTTGTAAATAGCTCTAATGGCCCTCTTCTGTAAAACAAAAATAGTTTCTGAATCAGCCGCATTTTCCCATAGAAAAATCCCATAAGACATTATGGTATGGAAATAACTGAAATAAACTAATCTAGCTGTCTCAACATCTGTGAGACTTCTAATCTTTCTTACAGCATATGTTGCAGAACTAAGTCTGCTTGCTAATTTAGATATAAAGCCATTGAAGTTTCGCGTCAATAGTAATACCGTGAAAAACAGTGGTATCCACAAGACTCAACTCCTCCCCATTTAACAGCACATTGGTATTCAAATGTTTTACATTAGGTATTGTAAATTCAATACACTTTGTCTTATTGCCGTTTAAGAGCATATTGTTGGCGTTAAACCAATGTACTAATTTCGATAGAGCATTATTTAGATCGTCATAATTAATTAACTGCCGTTTGAGTTTGAAAATTAAAGAGGTATCGTCAGCAAATAATACTATATCGTGAATGTCCCCTACAAGATAAGGTAAGTCATTAATATAGATTAAAAACAGGAATGGGCCAAGAATCGAGCCCTGAGGAACGCCCATTGATACTACCGATCCGGAGGAACCTTTACCAGTGATCACGACTTTTGAGTTCTGTTACTTAAATATGAAGTAATAAGTCTAAGCGCCAAATTTTTTACACCGTAATGTTGTAGTTTCCTGATTAATGTCTCATGATGAACACAATCGAAAGCCAAAAGAAAGCCAAAAAGATCACAGAAAATACCTAAGGCATCTTGTGAATTCTCCCAGGCATTAAAAATATATTTCATAAGCTCAACACCGGCGTCTCAAATAGAAAGGTCGGACCTACGTTCGACTTTCCTATATTAGTCGAAATGCTGCACTGCGTACACTGCTGTATTCTTACCCGAAGATTGTAACGAGTCAGTATATTTACAGCTTATGAGGCATTCCATCTTAGACGACAACATTTCTGTAGCCTTCTTTGT
Source organism: Parnassius glacialis (assembly GCA_033319125.1). Classification (NCBI taxonomy): domain Eukaryota; kingdom Metazoa; phylum Arthropoda; class Insecta; order Lepidoptera; family Papilionidae; genus Parnassius; species Parnassius glacialis. Next base: position 25,110,188 of record JAVANC010000024.1, on the reverse strand, counting down.
TTGAGGTTCGCTATAGGTCTGTGTGTAACTTAACGTCATATATGCTGTGAGATTATTTGTCAATTCAGGTTTTGGTAGTTTGTTGCTTGATATAGAATAATGTAGGTACTTTCTCAATGACAGGTACCTTTATCGGCGATCGTATCAGCTACCATTTCTCACCATAAACTTTGCTGCCGGTTAACTGGCTAGATAATGTAGGTCTGGCATATTTAACATTGTAATTTAAATTTTTATTTCTTTTTAATTTTACAACATTGTACACAAAATATGAAAATGATGGATTTTATTATGGTGTGACAAGCAATACATCACACAATAAATCAAAAATATTTATACGGTTTTACCATTTTTTATCAGACAGGGTTATCAGACATGACAATTGCTGGTAAGTCTGGAGAGAAATGGAAAAGCATAATGAAGCAAAATTATATTACTTTTTAAGAGCGCTGGTGTTTCCATCCCAAAATGTCGATGTATCAACCTAGGCCCGGCAGTGATTCTGCTTATGGTGTGATGCAGTTAAATAGGAACGACCACCCAGAGTACAACAAGGCCCAACGGATTAGTAATCTGGAGTGGCAAAGGGCCGGCCATATAGCTTGAAAAATCGACAACCGATGGAGAAGAAAGATTTTTGAGTGGCAGCCTCGTGCCGGTTATCGAAGTATGGGGCGGCACTCCACTAAATGGAATGACAAACTGGTAAGACATGCAGGAAGTCAATGGATGCAGGTAGCTTGGGGCCGTGCTTTATGGCATTCTTTGGGGGAGGCCTATGTTCAGTAGTGGACTTGTAAAGGGCTGTAATGATGATGATAATGACCAAACCATGCTTAGAAATTTCCTCTGATAAGTACCACAGATGACGGGGAAAAAGTTCCATTCCCTCCAGTACCACATTAGCGATAGAATCGGCAGCAATGTTGGGATCACCCAGCGAGAGCTAAAGGGTATGTTGCAAAGTAGACCGCATCCTTTCCCAATCAGATAACTTATGGCGGCAGCTTGCAGAACGTAAACGCGATGGGGCCGTAAGAAGCACTACACTTCAGATCAGATAATGAGCCGAAAACCTAAGAGGGGCTTCGATGGACAACAAATATCTGCCCGGATAAGGTCAGCATAAGATCCAACAGGGAAGGTGCATGATTGTCTATATCTGAAATCCTCGTGGGTGTAGTAACCAATTGTGTCAGACCATTTGTCTAGGCAAAGTAAAAAACAGATCTCCCTGCATGAGAGGTTAAACGTAAACTAAGTCATTCAGCGTGGTTAGCATTAAAATGATCAAGGATATCAACCTCTGCGGATGGGACCAGATGTAGCACAGAGTTTGTAGTCAGTTGGAAGTAGTTGATGAGTCAATTCGTGTCGGTGTTACCGCTATGGAAACTATAGAGTCACCAGTAGACGCACGGATGTTCGTCGCTGTCTAAAGGATAAGCAAGTACGTACTTTCAAGTCTACCGAGGCGTCGGGAACAATGGGGCTATGTGTGCCTATCATGTTATGGAAGCAAGACTTTTAAAACAAAAAAACATTGTTTTTTTTCTCAATACTAATTTTAGCACTTTTTGAAGAGTTGTTTAGAAAAATCGCAAATTATGTATTATTTTATTTACTTTCAGAAAGTTTTGCAAAGGACAACGGTATTTGCTGCTACAAGCTCCTATTTTACGCCGGTATTCTGTTAGAGCATGGTCCTCCCCATCTCGTCAGTATGGCTCTACCACGTGAGCAATATCCAGACTGATAAAGGGAACCAGCGTGAAGGATTTGAGAACAGATCTGCATAGTGATTATGGCAAATATTCGTCTATTCGAAAAAAAAAAGATCGTGAGGAAACTTGCATTTTTGTAGAACAAAAAATTTTTTCTTCTCGGCGAGATGCTTATAGGCTGTAAATTTACCTTACTACAAACAAACTTGTCCTTTATTTTTACCGCTCTATAATTGTGTAAAAACATTTTAGAAATAAATTGTTAAGGTAGAGTCGTTATCTACTGTCTTTATAAAGGACCAAGCTTGTAAAGCTCTAATGGAATAGCGCTATCTTACTTTGAATAAGCGACTGGGTCGGTCATTAGTGTAAGCTGACTTTTGCTATGCGGGTGAACTCGTAAATTTGTACCGAGCACATTTGCATTTCAGATTGCATATTTAGCGGTCGTTCCATTAATAAAGGTAGTTTTCTAAGTTTCTAGCCATTTTATTAGGAGTACTGGACCGTTTATTACTGTGGGTATAGTAAAATGGAATTTTAAAATGGGACGGAAAGCCTATGTCCAGATGTGAACTTTTACGGACTATTTATATATTTTTAGCTCAGTGTCTCGCTGTTGGGTCACTGAAAACATCTGCATGTCTTATGAATAACTTATGATGGAGGTCATATTAAAGATATATTTGGGATACAGACAGTGACAGTTTTGCGTTACTCAAAAACAAAACAATTTATATGTAAACTCAAATATTTACTGCTTTCCAAAGTATTCTCCAATATATTTTAAGCACTTTTACATTCGTTCAAACCATTTTTAAAAACGTAATAAAACCATTGGTCTGAGGGTATGGTTTTCATGTAATGGTTGAGAGTCATCGCAGTCTCTTCTAACTTTTTAAATGTTCATCAAACCTCTCATCAAATCTTTTTTTCTATTTTACGAGGGAGCAAACGAACATGGAGCTCACCTGATGGCAAGTCACTACCGCCGCCCATGTGCATTGCAGTTGGTAACACTAGAGGAATAGCATTCGCGTATCCAGCCTTTTAAAAAAGAGTCAACTTTTTTCTTGAATCTAAAGTTTTTATAAATATAAAAAATTGCATGGTGCAAGGTCTAGACTACGCCCGGTATGGTTTCACCTTTTCAGAAGTCAAAAATTACTTTGGCTTGTTCGCTGTAATTGCCAAAGCAATGTCTTTATGCAATAGCATGCAAATTCTTGGTCCTTTTTCCCTAATTTTTTTTCAAAGACACTGGGCATACAAATGATAGTACACCACTAAGCATTTACTGCATCTTGTTCATTAAGTGGGATTGCACAAACAGGAGCCCCGTGAGAAAAAAATCGCAAAATTTTTTTCCCACAATTCTTGCTTGCCTCAATTTTGTTGGTTTGGTGACGCATTTGAACACCCATAAAGAAGACTGTTACTTTCTTTACGACATAATATAACAATGTATTCCTATTTTATTTCTTGTCACAATGCCATAATTTAACAAGATATATATACCAATCATCTCGAGCCCATTTTGTTTTGAGGTGAGTTCATGAGAAATCCAGCGGCAACAAGGTTTTCTAAACAATATAAAATTCAAAATTCAAACATTTATGAGCGGCCAGGTGCACAGATCTTTCAGGGTGCCCTATGTATTGTTAAATATCATTGAGAAAACATTTCTTAAAACGCGAATATAGGTACGCTTGATCAGTAGTTAGTTTGTACCATATCTAGCTCACTGAGTCAGAACTGGTACAACTCTCAGCCCTCGTCGGCTGACGGTGGGTTCACGGATCCTAAAAAATAACATTCTGAATCTGCGATCTGTTTTTACGTAGGATGCATGGTTCTGGAGATGAGAAGATCAATTTACTTATATCTAATTGATATCCGGTGGGCCTGCTCCCTCATTAGCGTACCATTTTTCACCATTTCCTCTTATCTATTGTTCCTTGAACACCGTCATTACCGTTCTTATCTATTACTCATTTTACACGTTGTACACCCTGCTATTGTATTACACTTCTTTGTTCATTACTACCACGCTATTCTAAATCATCAGTAAAACACATTCCTTAATTTTGTTACAATTTTTTAACCCAAAATGTTATTGCTTATTAAATAAGAGCTAAACATCTTATCTACTAAAATATCGTTGTACAGTGTGTTCCCTGTAAATATGTTCGTGAAACTATGCATTGAGCATCCCTGAAACTTATATAACAAATACATTAAAGCAATATTCACCATAAACTGAAGTCCACTCATTTTGATCCCCATCAACATTCCAGTCCCATCTTTTACAATTCCTTTTTAAAAACTGTAGATAATATCGTGCAGGTGATCGTCCATATGAATCAAAAAATTGACCGATGCCATTTCAGTGACAGTGTGTGTGTGTGTGTGTGTGTGTATATGTGTGTGTGTGTGTGTGTGTGTGTGTGTGTGTGTGTGTGTGTGTGTGTGTGTGTGTGTGTGTGTGTGTGTGTGTGTGTGTGTATGTGTATGTGCGTGCATGCATGCGTGCGTGCGTGTGTTCGTGCGTGCGTGTGTGTGTGTGTGTGACTAAGTGTAAACAAATTGATAATAACATGATAACTGTGTTGTTGCAGAAATCAAACAGCTTCGATGAAAATACTTATAAACAGTATTGCTACTTGCCACTATCTCCTCAACAAGAGAGTGATGACATCGTCATTAATAACAACACAAGCAATGGTGGCAAAAGAAAATTGCAATCGATTGATCATTTTTTGAAGCTGAATCAAAACTAAAAAGAGGAAGCTGTTATCGTCAACCGTAGCATGAGCCGCCAGAGGTGGTATATCATACATTTCTACAAATTCTGACGACGGAGACCAAGTGACGCATCTCATAAAAATGAAATGTACGATATGAAGAGCTAGCTATCCAAGATTTCAACTACTGATCATTGGAAACATGCTTTCAAGAGGATTATATATTATGTAAAGACTAATAAAGATAGCATCTACGACAACACAAACGCCCTCGTATACAATATAACAAAGACAATAACAGAAAGTGAAAAAGTTAAAAATACTTTAGTCGATAATAGTCACGCCGTTCAAGAGCGCACTGTTGAAACTTGGTTGGAATCATGGTTGTTACGCGCGCAGTTCGACGGCATGCCTAGCGGCGAGACTGAAACCTGCCTAAATCCTTTTTTATTTAAGTACTAGGTATCTTACCGTACCGTATATGCTAATGAGAACATCTAAATTCTAACAGCCATTATATACATACATTTTTATTTTTACTTTAATACACACAAACATTTTCTCTCATTTCAAAACCAATGCTAAGAAAGCAGGTATGTTAACTAGATTCTATGCATTTATACTTTGCACTTACATACACTTAGGCTTTAGAACAAAAACTGCATACCTAATTATCTAGACCGGTGCATAAATAGCTAAATGTTTTAGTACATCGTTTTTCAGTTTGTTAAAAATCACTCGGAACTATGAAAAACCGTAATATTCGTGGTTCGACTATAACCTCAAAATCTGATACTATTTTTTGAATTATATCTATTGTGCAGTTAGTCCGCTATAAAAATAAAACCATAAAGGAATTTACAAATAATCGACTATAAAACACATAATTCTCCGATGCTCTTGTTTCTAGGGCGAACAGTGTATGGGCGCAGAACAATTTCCTTTCGTAGTCAATATATTTCTATTTTATTTATACTTTACCCCATGGGACCATAAGAGTCCACTGCTGGAAGTAGGTCTCTCTCGTTGCAGGATGAATTAGTCTTAATCGCAAAGTCTCAGCGATTATTATCTTAGTACCAGTACCACTTATTACATTTATGGCCATATATATGATGCTGGTCAACCAGTACTCTATAACAGACTACCAGACGCTGGTATGATATGCGTTGAATTTACGACGCGCGCTCGACGCGTGCATCCGATGTTACCAAGGTCAAACTGATTAACAGTGGTAGAGCCACGCGGCAGCGTTTGCTGTCGCACGGATGGGCCGGCTCGAACCGGGGTGGTACCACGACCTCACAGAAAACCAGCGTGAAGTAGAGGTTTACCTCTGCATTTCGCTTGGTGAGTGCAGGTGGCCGGAGGCCCTTTTTACTGGAAACGAGGCATTCTATCTTAGTCCTCACGGGTGACAACGCATCTATCGATTTTGTCTCGTGCCTCCTATGGCGTTGTCTTAATTTGTACGGTTCGTGGCAACGAGGCTGATTTTTGAGTTTTGAGTGATTATATGATATACGTCTGGAAAAATGAATAGTGCGCGATCGCCGGGTCGGTCTGAAGTTACGTGAAAATTGTTAGGTCGCATTTAAGACCGCCTCCTTTGTGTTGTCTAATCTCGTTCGTTTTGCGTGACAACGGGGCTTGGCTTATATAATTCTTGTTGTAATATTTTCGAGTAATTAATTTAACTTCGATTACCATCAATTTGCATCGAAGAGTGGCTTTGTGGCATTTTAATATCGTACGAAGGAATTTTGCTTTGTCGTGTGGAACGCTAACTTTGTGACTCAAGAAGAGATCGCGTTCGTGCTCGTGGTTATAATTTTGTGCTAAGTGAACCTTGGACATTGAACCTTGACCGACCATTCTTAAGTTGTGCAGCATGTCACTTGTTTTAATTTCGATTCACGTTGATTTGGTTGAGTTTGAAGTTAATTAAATGTACAATAAAGTTGATAAACAAATATAGTGAAATAAAAGCAGAAGGTTTCAATTGGTGAAAGCCCACTGGAGGGATCGCACATTTTGGAGAAAAGCAGCGCCTGTGGGTCTGCTGTCAGATTACATCGGGGAGTCAGGTTACATCTACACACTTTCGCACACTGTATTTCCCAGAAGGAGTAGGCAGAGGTGTGTAATACTGTTATGCTATACGTCACATGACTCCGTGCTACTACGGGGAACTTCAAAGTGTAAAAACCCAATAATAATTTGTCCGACCCTGGGATTGAACCCATAACAGAACAGAAAAAAGTCACAAGGAACATATGTTCCAACTACGCAAAATTATTTCTCCAAAACGAAGGAATTTTGCTTTGTCGTGTGGAACACTAACTTTTTGACTCGAGAAGAGATCGCGTTCGTGCTCGTGGTTTTAATTTTGTGCTAAGTGAACCTGGGACATTGAACCTTGACCGACCGTTCTTAAGTTGTGCAGCGTGTCACTTGTTTTAATTTCGATTAACGTTATTTGGTTGAATTTGAAGTTAATTAAATGTACAATAAAGTTGATAAACTAATATAGTGAAATAAAAGCAGAGGGTTTCAATTGGTGAAAGCCCACTGGGTGGATCGCACATTTTGGAGAGAAGCAGCGCCTGTGGGTCTGCTGTCAGATTACACCGGGGAGTCAGGTTACATCTACACACTTTCGCACACTACTTACATACGCTTTACTTACCACCTGACTGATACCCTGTGGTCAACCCTAACTCCGGAATTCGGTAAGTTTGTGTTGCTTATCAGCCATTAAGTGAATACCAATCCATAGGCACTTGGGCCCCGCCCTCTGTTGGCCGTCGAAGGTGTTACTCATGGGCCCTAATACAGTCGACTTTTGTCGGGGCAACTAAGGGCGTGAATAACACTACTTATCTCAATGTAACACAGGGCAGCCTCTCAGCAACACCAATCCTCTTTGCCTGCACTAGAAGAATTACAACAACGAACAAAACCACGACACTATCGTAGCACTCGTAGAATGACTACACTCTTTGAATCTCTCGCGCACGGCACCTACAGTGAACTTTATACTGCACAAACAAGTAGGAGTTCCTCGATATACCCTCATGTCCACCTCGATCCAAGTGATATTTTATAGACGCTCCGACAAATATTAAATTTTGAGTGAGTTTTGAGAATTTAAACGAATCAATTGAATATGCGAGAGTATATCGACAGTAAAGAGTAGTGTCTTGGCTTCGCCCTAAGTGCCGAAATTTTTGAGACGATGTTGCAATATACATTGCACAAATATTCGCGTTATCGTGATGAGTATTAATTAATATTTAGAGGTAAATATGAAACAACGTAATGTTGGGTTTTACTGAAATAAAACGAAATACAAACGGAAGCTCAACGAACGTAATTTAAAATTTAATAACTGCTTTTTTGTACTGACGAACATTAAGAATAATAATATAATTTTCCTTTTACAATACCGCTTGAATATAAAACGAATATTCAGTTTTCACTAAAACTTAAAATGTTGTTTTTACCGTTTTGTTTAATACTCACAAATATTTGTTGTTTATTAAATAACTATAAAAAAGTAACATTAAAAGAAACCTATATGGTCGACTTGTAAAGTTAACTTTCTAACTCAAACCTTAATTATCTGGTATTCAAATCCAAGAGTTGCAATAACTCAGTGGATGGGAACTCTTCTCAAATATAAAGCAAGAAAGCTAGATCCATTCTTGGATGGTGTCAATTTACGTATGTCACTCAATAAGTTTTGAGAAGCTCGAAATTTAAAAATGGAACGCACCCGTGTTATATGTTTCTAAAAACCAAATTAATTTAAAAACAGAACTCCTTAAGCAAATTGCTCAATATTAAAAAAAAAAACAAAGTTCTATTAATTTTGCTGCAACGCTTCCCCCGCTTTTCATTTAAAACGATTGACTTAACCGTGAACATTTGCGCGCTGTGATATATTATGATTTTAAATTTGATTTAACTGAACAATTAAGTTTACAACGGTTACCATCAGCATTAGGTGTACATCTCCATCACGCGCAACAATTTTTAGGTGGTTTGCTTAAGTCAAAATGGGTAAAATAAATCTTAAAGATGACCAAAGAACCGGGGCCCTGCAAACAGCAGTAACGGCAGAAAATGTATGAACTGCTGAAATGTTGGTGCAAGAAGACCCACGAGTCACAAAAAAGACATCGGACAAGAAACGGACATCGAAAAGATTGTAGGAATTAGTTCGGTGAGCATTCATGCCATCCTACATCAACATCTTGGAGTGAGAAAGCGTTTGCTCTCCGAAAGCGAAAAACATCGTGTGGATTGGAGCCATGAAATGCGTCTACGTTTTGAAAACAGGGCATCTAAGCGTATTTCAGAAATCGTTACTAGTGACGAGACATGGCTCTATCAATATGATCCGGAAAATAAAAGGCAATCATCGGCATGGGTCTACTCAGAAGGACAATTACCGACAAAACTGCAAAGACCTCGCAACGTCGGCAAAAAAATGGTGGCTAGATTTTTTTTGCTGATATTTGTCGACGTCAATGCTGGGAAACTGTAGGTCAATCAACTCTTAATGGTATACTACAGTTGTATTATCCAAAGCTTTTCAAACTGTACGGGAGAGAAGACCAAAGACCGGGCTTCGGGGAATCATGCTGCAACACGATAACGCCTTTTCACATACCTCCCTTAGAACAAAAACCATTTATTGAGGAATCTGGTGTTGAAACTCTAAGTCACCCACCTGAATTAGATCCTTGCGATTTCTTTTTGTTCCCAAGAGCCAAAGAAAAAATAAAAGGTAAGTTTTTTCAAGCGCCGAAGAAGCCGTGGCTGTCAACGAAGAAGCGATTTCCGACCTGTCAGATCAAGACTGGTAGAAGTGTTTTCAGAGTTGGTTTAGGCGTTTAGTTTAGTTTAGTTTAGTTTTGTATAGAGCATGATGGAGAATATTTATAATACTTTTTGTATATCTTAAAACTTATTGAGTGTCCTACATACCTTGTGCTCATCATACTCATATTACAGGCTTTCAAAAGTCAACTGATGAATTTAGGCATACCCAAGGAATCCCACAATCGACTTACTACGAATCGCATCTAGTAGAGGGTAGCTACACTTCATTCTTACTTCCGCTTACTGATGCGATGAAACATAGCATAAATATTTTAATTTATAATTTTTTAAATTTCCTTTTACTCTGACGTTTTAAATAATAAATTATACACTCAACTAATTTAATTATTTATCGATCTATGATGACAGTTTTTGTGCTACTACAAGGTAATTGGGATATTTAACATAATACATTATATCAATAAGAAAAAGATATATTTTTCAATAAAATTAAATAGCAAATCATTCATTTCAGACAAATTTCTCGAAAGCCGTATTTTGAGATAAACGGCTTAATATTCGCATGAATGAATTGAAGGGATACTGGAACAATTGAGTTGGATGATATGGCTTGCAATTGTTTTTTTAGCATCGCGTCGATTAAAAGCTCTGCAGTCATTGCCTTTTATAAATAACTTTTATTTTATTAATGTTACACATTTCTTTAAGCCTTAAATATCTACTGTTGGACTATAAAACTTTTCTAAAACTTATATGTATAGTGAAAATTATTCCTAGTTTAAAATTAGGCCTAAGTCTTGTCGTTTATTCACTCTAAGCTGTTTTGAATAATTAACATAAAACTAAAACATACAGCCATTGTTACTGTTACTGTGGTCGCATAAATCAATTTGTCAAGAGCATGTTTCGTACATTAATATTATGCACATAAATGCATTTGTAATTGATCCGCGTACGTTGCGGCATGACGTGCAAAATGAATATCATGTATTGGAGTGAGTTAATATATAAAATATTTAATTTTAAGATAGTTAATAGAATCAGACATTACTTATCGCAAATTATTTTATATTAAGGATGTCATGGTGTATCTTCCCTAGATGTAAAGAGTCTAATCTACACCACAAGTATTACTATAATATTATATTGAATTCATTGAACTCATTGTACAGACGCAAGGAGTAATAGAGATATGGACGATGACCATTGCAGAGCCATGGTGACCATTGCATAGGGTGAGTGCCTTTTGATACCTCGTTTAGGGATAAAACACGTATCACAGTATCAATATCTATAGCTATTGCCATGCTTCACACGTTGGCCGTGGTAGAATAAGAGAAGATTTCCCGCCGGGAAAGGTGATCATACCAAGGAGCAACCACCGCTTTGTGGAGTACACACACAAAGCTATTGTATATATTTTATAATAGATATACTATAGTACTTTGAAAGTTTGATAGTGTGATTAAGGATTCAGTGCGTGACTCTTGGGGTATGATGAAAACGCAGCCACCTTTGTCGATGCTGCCTCTCACAAGATGGTCGTGACGCTATCTAATAAACGTCATATTTTCTGGACAATTCATCGTGAACACAACAACAATTTTAATTAATAAATTTAAATTAATTAGGTTACAATTATGTGGTCTATAGTACTAAAGCCTTTTCAGAAACCGGCTTGTTCAGTAGACTAGCAGTCGTCGAGTTTGCGTGCGTGACGATTCGTAATGATTCTCGAAAACAGCACATACACGCATGCATTTCAGAAGGGAAATCGGTCTGTAGCTCTTCAAGAGTGCATTTTCGCGTTTTTTGAAGAACAAGAGGACAACAAGACGTCGGTGTCGGGCAGGGTGTTTTGCGATAACTATAATAGTTTGAACTATAGAAATACTGCGAGTAATTTGGACACTCTTATATTTAAAATATTAAGCATGATAATATTTCATGGTTTTTCCTCATGGTACTAAAATACATTTGATGAGAAATTACTCAAATATTATAATATTACAACCTAGATGTCACTATGTTAATTATGAATCGCTTGTGACAGTTTTTTTTTATATTCAATGGCTGAAGGTTCGGTTGGATTTCATTTACATTTATGTATGGCGAATTTTCCCATGATCAGCCTTAAGTTGCTTTTTTAAATGCTTGCAAGGCCCAAAATCAAACATAAAAAGAGTAGGATCAGGAATCAGGATAGTAGGAGAATTGCGTAAGTTAATAAGATTTAATTGTTATCGGTTGGTATTCGTACTGGAGGTGGGCAAAGTGTATCATTTTTGGGATTGGAACATTTGCATCTTGATCACTGAAATGTTCCGAAACACTGATATGTTTCATTTGGTTCATTAGTATCATCGACTCATAAGATATAAAAGAAAGAATGTTCCGAACACATTAAGTTGCGTCGCGGGCGTTTATTACTGACTGATTTATGAAATGTTATGTGGCAACAATACTAAATAATATAAGTGCTTAGAGGGAGTTTTGGCGGGAACTTGACCTGGGGCGGTTTGTTGCTCCTGTATTATTGTTTAAATAATGGTTTGAAGTGGACTTTGATATATAAAAGTGGTGCGATTTTGTGTATTAAGTGTCTGCGCATGTGAACTATTAGTGGAAACTGTGAAACAAGTGCTCTGATGGTGATGGATTCTCAAGATAAGCTGTTTGTTTGCATAGGCGCCTTTAGATACCATCGCCAACTGTCAGCTGCCTGCTGGCTCAAGTTGCCGTCAAAATCTCCCAAGGGCTGCACAATGTGACGCATCAACATATTGTGAAGCAGTGAACTATGAAGAAATTATAATAAACCGAATAAAAATACTCAAGACTTGGCCTAAAGGTCTAGATACCAGGCCATAAACTCCAAAAAAAGTGCTTAGATTATTTATTGTGTACCGTAATAAGATTGCATATAAAATCGATTCTCCTTCATACTTTAACAAAAATGTCACTATGTCAATTCATTATTTACAAAAATGTCCATTTACACAAAACAGCAATATCTATGTACACAGAATTTTCTCGTAAAGTATCATAACTCTAAACTTTATGATGAAAAGGAAGAAAGTAAAGTCACAATAACTACTACGCAAAGAAATCCTAAACATAACTCAGTATGTTTTCGTAAACAGGCGCTAATGAATATAAACAATTTGACAAGTGCCGCATCAACGTAAAATGACAACTTGTTAATGCAAATATTACATACAAAATACGACCGTATAGTATTTGACACATAAGCGCCTTAGTAGTAATTTTTACGTGCATGAATAACGTCAGCGAAAATCCGTACGAGTTGAGTGATACACGTCTTATTTGTTATCTCTATCTGAATTGTGTGGATTATAATTATTTCGCCCGCTCACTCGCCAGTCGCCACTCATCGTCTCTCTCGCGTGTGGCTCAGTCGCCTCGCAAGCGACGCGTCGCGCGTAATGAGCAAAGAGCAAAGTAATGTTTCACTGTTCCAGATCCAAATGGTACATTTGAAACGTTGTTACTGAACCAATCTTTTGTGTCACTTCAGTGATTCGTATCACTGAGTCGTTTCCGTAAAGAAATACACACGCCTAATTCGTACACACTGTATAGTGTATACTATTCAAGTAAGGTTTATTAATTAAACAGTGAAGAGATAAAGTTGGCGTCTTTCCTTCTCGTATATCGAGGGATCCATAGTGCTCCTAGAGTTGTACAAGTACTAGAAGTGAGTGCTCGGCCTTTCATCTTAACTACTGTCCGTACACTACAGATGACGGATGCAAAAAAATTATAGGCATTGCATGACACGAAGACAGCTAACCTTCTAGAAACAACTGCGTCCGGAATTACCCGGTGTCCGCAAATACCTCACTCTCCCTTACGTTTTTTAAATTAATGTAGTCCACAGTATTTTGCAGCAGAGCGTTCGGCATCCTTTTTTATTTTAAATAATTTCGGTAATAAAATATTCGCCGTCGCGAGCCGCTGAGAAAAGATATGCAACCTTTTCCTTCAAATTTTAAACTTACCTGCACGCTGTCAATTTACTAACCAATAAAAAACCGACAAATGGCGAAGTGTTCATTCGAAAATGAGCAGGTTAGTTGATTCGTATAATACATGAGTTATATTATACGAAAATCGCTACAGTTATATTATGGATTTTTTTTATAGGATCAGGGTGACAAACGAGCACACAGTCCACCTGATGGTAAGTGGTTGCTGCGGCCCATCGACATCTATATCTATCCTCTATTACAATTCAAAATGCAAATGCGTTGTCACCCGTGAGGACTAAGATGGAATGCCTCATTTCCAGTAAAAAGGGCCTCCGGCCACCTGCACTCACCAAGTGAAACGCAGAGGTAAACCTCTACTTCACGGTGGTATTCTGTGAGGTCGTGGTGCCACCCCGGTTCGAGCCGGCCCATCCGTGCGACAGCAAAAGCTGCCCCGTGGCTCTACCACTGTTAAACTGGATGAAGTAAAATTGAATTAAAGAAGCATGGTTGTAGTGCAAATGGCTTTAAAAGCCATGGTAGTTTAAAACAGAGCAACACGGGTTCAATTCCCTCCGGCACAAATTATATAGTTAGTTTATTTTTGTGTGCTGAATAACCACGTGTGTGGTGTTGAAATTAATTTTAATAAATTACTCAATATCAATTCGATAGCTAAGCCTCTGTATGTGGCTCCGTGGGCATTTCGATTCCCGCACAGGGCAAGTATAGATTTGGTATTGGTCTATGTTAATTTTTCTTTTCATCATTATCATCATTACAGCCCTTCACAAGTCCACTGCTGAATATAGGCCTCCCCCAAGGAATGCCACAAAGCACGGTCCCGAGCCACCTGCATCCATTGACTTCCTGCATGTCTTACCAGGTCGTCATTCCATCTTGTGAGGGGACGCCCTACACTTCGCCTACCGGTACGAGGCTGCCACTCGAGAACCTTTCTTCCCCATCGGTTGTCGGTTCTTCGAGCTATATGGCCGGCCCACTGCCACTTCAGCTTACTAATCCGTTGGGCTATGTCGGTTACTCTGGATCTACTACGGATATCCTCATTCCTAAGTTTATCACGCAGAGAAACTCCGAGCATAGCCCTCTCCATAGCTCGCTGAGCGACCTTCAGCTTCCTCATACGGCCAGCAGTGAAGGACCACGTCTCAGTTCCGTAAGTCATCACTGGCAACACGCACTGGTTGTACAATTTTGTTTTAAGGTTTTGAGGTATTTCCGACGAGAAGATGTGTCGTAGCTTCCCGAACGCTGCCCAGCCGAGTTGAATCCGTCGATTGACCTCTTGGTCGAAGTTGGACTTACCTAGTCGGACTATTTGTCCCAGGTTAACATACTCGTCAACAACTTCGAGCTTAGTGCTCCCAACAACTACCGGCATAGGTGTGACATGGACATTAAACATAATCTTTGTTTTGTCCATGTTCATCTTATGACCTATCCGTTGGGAAGCACTATTGAGGTCATTTAGCATAGTGCTTAGTTCCTCCAGCGATTCTGCCATGAGGACTATATCGTCGGCAAATCGAAGGTGAGTGATGTACTCGCCATTGATGTTAATTCCGTATCCTTTCCAGTCCAGAAGCTTGAAAACGTCTTCTAATGCAGCAGTGAAGAGTTTCGGGGATATAACGTCACCCTGTCTTACATCTCTCTGCAATTGGATAGATTTCGTACTCTGGTTCTGTACTCGGATAGCCATCGTAGCTCTACTGTACAAACACTTCAGCACTTCGATATACCGACAGTCAACTTGGCACCGCTGAAGGGACTGCAGCACCGCCCAAATTTCGACGGAATCAAAGGTTTTCTCATAGTCCACATACGCCAGACATAGTGGCAAATTGTACTTTTCGGGCTTCTGTACAATTTGTCGTAGGGTATGTATGTGGTCTATGGTGCTAAAGCCCTTTCGGAAACCGGCTTGTTCGGGAGGCTGGAAGTCGTCAAGTCTGCGCGCGAGACGATACGTAATGACTCTCGAAAACAGCACGTAGACGCGGCTCAGAAGGGAAATCGGTCTGTAGTTCTTCAAGAGAGCGTTGTCACCTTTCTTGAAGAACAAGACCACCGCACTTCTGCTCCACGCCTCCAGTGTAATGCCACCATTGAGGACGGAATTAAAGAGCTTCTGAAGGACTTCAAGTACCGGTTTTCCACTCGCTTTCAGAAGCTCCGCTGCAATTCCATCCTCGCCTGGGGCCTTGCCGTTTTTAAAGTGCTGGAGAGCCATTCTAATCTCGCTCAGACTGACGTCCGGGATATCTTCGGAATAGTGTCGAATAAGACTCGCTCTTGGATCGTTACTCACACTTGCGTGTGGCTCCAACGATGACGTGTACAGCTGCCCATAGAACCTCTCAATCTCACTCAAAATCTCAGGTGCCCCGGAAACGATGCTGCCACATTCGGTCTTCAGCTTTGACAGTTGGCTCTTTCTGGCAGACAGATCTCTGGCAAAGACTTTGGAGCCTTGGTTCCGCTCGATCGCTTCTTCAATACGAGCTGTATTGAAGTTGCGTAAGTCTCGCCGCATGCATTTGGAGATCTCTCTGTTCAGTTGCCTGTATGCTGTCAAATCTGTTGAAGAATGTAGCCTCATCTACCGTCTAACAGCCATGAGATTAAGAGTGTGATCGGAGAGTTTTTGTGTTCTTCTGCGGCGGGTCTTGCAGAACTTAACTCCGACCGCATGGACAGTTTCCACGAGCTTGTCATTCATATCGTTCACTTCATTGCAGTCTTCTAGGCACTGAAAACGGTTTTGTAACTCGAGCTGAAAGGTTTCGGGACTTTGGATTAGAGCACGAGGGGGACGGAGCGTTGACTTCATCAGACGAGACCTCTCCAACTTAACATTTAGGTTCAGTGTGCCTCTAACCATTCGGTGATCGCTGCCGGTTTTCACCCTCGCGATCACTGAGACATCACTGAACAGTTGTCGTCTGGTCGTCATAATGAAGTCAATCTCATTTTTTGTTGAACCGTCGGGGCTCGACCAGGTCCACTTCCTGTGGGGCCACTTCTTGAAGAAAAAGTTCATCATAAAGAGTCCCTCTTTCTCCATGAAGTCGGCCAGCTGCTGGCCCCTTGGGTTCCGTTGCCCTATTCCAAATTTCCCTACTTTCAGCTCACCGTTCTCTCTTGTGCCTAGTTTTGCATTGAAATCTCCCATCAACACCGTATATTGGGTTTTGGAGGAATGCATGGCTCTAGAGATATCCTCATACATTTCCTCCACCTCCTCATCGGGGTGTGCCGAGGTTGGTGCGTAAACCTGTATGACCTTCAGCGAATACCGTTTGGTGATTCTGAGTATAAGGTACGCAACCCTCGTCGACACACTCTCAATCTTTGCAACGTTGTTACCGAGAGACTTGTGGACGATAAATGCAACACCTCCTTGGGACAGATGGTCGCCCTCCCGGTGATAGAGCAATTCGCCGGATTCGAGAATTACCGTGTCCTCCCCTTCTCTTCGCACCTCCGATAATCCTATAATATGGCAGCGTAACTTGTCTATCTCTTCTTCCAGCTCCACGATCTTCTTGTTAGTCCTCAGGGTGCGTGCGTTGTATGTTTCCACTTCGAGTCGTCGTAGGTGGCAACTGAACCTTCACCTGAGATGCTTAGCACCCCCTGCCCCGCCGTTACCATGGTCTCCACCAGAGCCAGGAATAGCAGAGCCGCCGGGGCCTGCGGGCCGTCTGTTTGTTGCTCTCATCATTGGGGAGTATTTGCCATAGTTGCCACGCTTAGTGAGCGGGTTGGCAACCGCAGTTTTTTTATTATAATTTTCTGTTATCAGGAAGCTGCTGCTGCCCATCTCCTGCCTGTTTCCCTTTGTCGCCTTTTACGACACCCACGGGAGGACATGGGGTAGTGGATATTCTTGACCGCCACTACACGGCAATTTTTTCTTTTATTAAAATATAAAATGAAAATCGAACACTTATTTCATTTGATAATAAGAAGATGATTTTGCCCCTGGTCACTCATTGCCCACTATTAAGTATCAAAATACAGATGCATTTTATTTCAAAGGACTATGATAAAATGTCTTGTTACCGGTTAATAGAGTATAGTCCTCGTCACTCATCAAACAAAACACAGGAACAATATACTGCAATTTTTGTACATAAAATAGCAAAAAAATAGGAGTATATTTAAGCGTGAAGAACGCAGGTATGTTCGACAAGGGCTAAGGTCTAAAAAATCAAGAATCCATCAGAAATCAAGAATCCGTTTTGTCAACGTTTAACAATCATATTGTTCATATAAATGGTAATATGAAAAGAACATTGTCAGAAAGATAAACGATTGTTGAACTTATTTTCTTAAAACCGATTATAATTGCTATTTCTACATAAAAAAGTAGTTTAGGGGCTTACAATCAATTATATAAGTGGGCTAAGATATATCTGGTGCATACACCCCTATCACAAACAACTTTTTTAAACCCAATTTCATGCGTATCCATAGAAGTCTTGGGCTTACACATTCATACTCTTTCAAAAGTTGACTCATTTTTTCTGAAGGGATGACACCGACTCCATGGCATGCCCACTCGGTCTCGTCTACACCATACCAGTAAGCGGAATACATGTCATGTGCAGTGGCATCCTTTCCCTTTCGTTTCGTCTCATTTACACATAGCACATCTATTCCTCTATCATTCATCATTTCACATACTTTATACATCTTAACATTCATTGCTCCACATACATTCAGCGTAGCCAGACGGGCCTTCACAGTCTACTTTTTGGTCTTCCGTAAGATAGAACGTGACAGGTGGCGAATCTCTTCGCCGATATAATGCCGGGTGTCCAGTAAGGGTACCGGGTACTTGACAGTTAAGGAAAATGAGATATACAATTAAATAAATATATCCTTTATTTTTAATTCAAAAACAGTTGGATATTATTATAAATATTTGGTGAATGTAACATTATCTAAGTGTGTACCCCCACGCTGCTGGTACTCCTCTAACCTTGAGCGCAGGTTGGCGACGAGGCGTTGACAAAGCGAAGTTGGCATAGCCCTCATCTCTGACGTGATGTTCTCCTTCAATTGACTCAGATTCATTGGGTGGTTATCGTATACCTTATCCTTAAGGTATCCCCATAAAAAATAGTCGAGAGGACTAATATCTGGACTTCTGGGGGGCCAGTTAATGGTGCCCCTACGTGAGATAACTTTGTTAGGGAACAATTCCTTTACAGCTTCTATGGACGGCCCTGCGGTGTGGCATGAGGCTCCATCTTGCTGAAACCATGTTCTTGAATTAAACCCTGGGAAATCTTGTAATGCGGGCGCCAAAAAAGTCCTTAACATGACACAATAACGGTCTGTATTCACCGTAACTGCTCGCCCACATCTGTCTTCATGGAAAAAGGGGCCGATTATGCCTCTACCAGAAAAGGCGGCCTAAACGATGACCTTTGGACTATGAAGTGGCCGTTGATGTTTTGTTTTAGGGTTTTCCTTGGACCAGTAGCGGAACAGTTCTGTTTATTAACGTGACCATTAAGGTGAAAATTGGCCCCGTCGCTAAACAGAATATTATCAGCAAAATTTAACCGACTTTCATAATTGAAATCATTCAGTTCTTGGACTTACTAGATTTTGTAGGCTGTGAGATGCAAATCTTTCTTCAAAATAACATGCAGTGAAAATTTTTTGATGTTTAGTTCCTGTCCTCGTTTGTGAATTAGTAACGACGGATTTTCACGTACTGAAACTCTCACTTCTTCGATCGTTTCTGCATCTCCAACGCTTCGCGGGCAACCTGTATTTTGAATTTTAACAATTGACCTGGTATTCTCGAATATTATAATCCACTTTCGTATGACATCGTCGCTTGGCGCTGTACGTGTGCGATATTGTCTGCGATATAAACGCTGAGCAGTAACAATGGAATCGTTATTGCGATAATACGCTCGCACTCAAAAAGCACGATGCGTTCCGGGATACGGCTCCATGGCAACTAAAATCACAGAACACTAGTACCCTTAGCCACGGCGCCCACCTAAGCTACATGATTTCGACATGGCTTGTAGCATGATTCTGACGATGCTCTGACGTGACCACGAGTGACACTGCTTGCACCAACCTGTGCAACAATAGCATGTCGCAAAGTTCATTTTGGGCCAAAATCTCGCCTGAAGAGGATAAACATGCCCTTGTTTTGCTACAGATTTCAAACATTCAAAGTGCCAGCTGAAGATTTTGAGTACATCATTAAGGGAAAAAATTTGAAAAGTGGTGGTACTTTCAATTTTATGAAGGAATTAGAATTACATTTCGCATAGATTTGCCCTACAAGTTGCAAGAAGCATCTTGCGAGTTCCTGTTATTGTAATCGTGTCTAGGATAATCATATAAACATGGTTTTTCATGAACTAAATCAATGAATTTAATATTAAAACTACAAGTTTCGTGTTACGTGCCACTTCAATGCGTCACTAGTAGCAAGCTGAATGGCACGTCAGATCATGCGGCGTCACGCCACGCAAATGGGCGTTACTACATACATTCCCTTTGAATGTTGAGGCGAGTGACAAGTTACGCGTCAAATCACGCGTCAGATCACGTGTTACGTTACGTAGGTGGGCGCCGGGCCTTAGGCGGGACTAAAATTCCACGAAACGACGCACGCGACGTTGCCCTCCCCGCGCCCCTGCTACTTCACTTGACGCCGTGAACCAATAAACAAACTCCCGCTACTCTTACTGGACAACCTGTATATCATCCCTATAAGTCTCATTTGAAAATAATCCTTCAGTTATGATCTCCCTATAAATTTGAGCTCATTTTTAGTCGTTATCGCGGTCAAACCGCAAACTCACTTATTATACCATCAATTATAGATAAACTTTCTAGATTTTTATCGGTTTTAGTTTATTATAGCGTATTTAAGACAAAACACTAACCGTAATAAATTATTTTTTCTTCGATTATATGGTTGGTTTTTACCATTTAGCTTCCACGTGTATATTAGAATCGCACTTAGAGTGCAATGACATCTTATAAGTTGAACGTTTTTGCGTAGCGAAAAAATTTCATATTGCAATTGCTGAAGCGTTAACTAATCAGGTCTTAACAGATTTCAAGATGTCATTTACAAATAACGTCACAATGCTTTACTCATGAGTCCTAAGACGTAATTAAGATAAACTAAAATTGTTGCCATACATATTTAGACATAATTATATGTTGTGATTTTTATTCACTCGTTACTTGTATGACAGCGGTATGTGTAGTTGATGTCAAATATTTTTTTTTAAATCCCGCGTTAGATAGAGCCACAAGAGGAATAAATGTCAAATTGAATCTACATTTACAGATGATTAATAAAGAACATTAAAAAATGTTTTTGAATCTCAATAATATAATAGCATAATAAAATTAAAAAAATAATGTTATATGACATTTTTTTTATATTTTTTCACGATCTTATGAGGATTCATTTTTGGATTTTCCAAACTTTTTTTTTATTAACGTTTGACATAAAATTATCCAAAAATTGGCAGTATAGTGTTAACAGTTAAGGTTATTAGTGAAAACTTGTGTGTATGTAAATTACTTTAAAAAATATACGTATAACATGAGCGCTTAGGGCATGCACATTTGCATTTACCAATTTCTTTATAGTATTGCACGTTTATTAAATACTTTGCTAATGAATCTGCTACTGTATGGAGGCTGTGCCTTAATCGTCACGCTTGGTAGGCAGATTTACGTTTAAATTTGTAGTATACACTTAAATTATTATTCATTCATCATTTAATACAGCTTCTTAAAAGCTCACTGCTGAATAAAGGGCTCTCCCACAAGGAAATTTAGCTATAGTTGCCACGATTTACGGGCGGGTTGGCATCTGAATATTTTTATTTTCAATTGTTATCAGGATGATGCCAGGCAGCAGCATGATCCTGTTAACAACAACAATTTTCAGTTTCAGTTTCCATTAGTTGCCACTTTTGACATCCATTGTGTTATGGGATAGTGAATATACTTACGCCTCCACTACACAGTAGACGTAAATAATAGAAATCTTGAAATCTTATAAAATTATTTCCCATTCCCTAGAGAGTACTAGAAGTTTCAGCATAAAACAAAAATAAACTTTGAAACTCTCCACCTACATACATATTGTTTACCCTAGGGATATAATACACAAGAAAGGTTAATGGACCTTTTAATGATGCTTCAGCAGTGCAAAGTCTCATTTGTGGTATATTTTCTTGACCTTGACGGTTGTTAAGACACAGTAAATTGTTAAATTAAGCAGTCTGTCTTAAATTAATATACAGTACCTGGGCGGCAGAGTTTCACATGGTGTACGAAAAATATTCTCAGAAATGATATCTTTTACCAGGTAGTAGGATTCCTTTTCGCTATAGGAATCCTACCATCAAGAATTACACGCTTTAATTTCTCCCTCTCCTTTCCACCATCGGAGAACCAGGTGATCAGCGGGTGTTCACCCCTTTGTTGTCGATATTCCACGCATTAGAACCAAACGGTTTGCTTCGTCTTTTGTAATGTATAGCAAAGGTGTGGAATAATTTGCCGGCGTCTATCTTTTCGTCCGAATACAATCTGGGCGTCTTCAAGGCAAGAGTGAATAGGATTTTGTTTCGCTAAGATAGTGTGATTTATCATGTAAGGTTACATGACCACTTCCCACCAGGTGAGATTGTGCTCAAGCGCTGGCTTATAATAAATAAATAAAATAACTACTTTTGCTTGGCTAGGTACCATCCTCTTACCTATTTCTGCCGACAAATAGTAGTGCTTTCATTCCTATGTGCTACTTTGACAAATCTAGAGACCCAGTATAATTATAGGCTAAAAGGCATTTCATCTAAGTCTTCAGGGGTGACCACGCATCTGTGTCTTCAGGGGTGACAACGCAATTTAATTACAAAAAATAATTTAAATAGCAGTTTAACACTGCTGTGTTTCGTATGGCGAGTGTAGAAAACTGGCGAACCTTGTGACTTAAAACGTGGCATTCCATCTTAATCCCCACGCGTGACAACGCATCTGCATTTTGATTCAAATTCGCGGATAAATGTAGATGTCTATGGACCACAGCATCCACTTAAGATTAGGTCGACCATGTGATCGTTCCTCATCCTTATTTTATTTAAAAAAACTGATTTACGTAATAACATTATACGTGAAAATATTGAGACAAGGTTAAAATCTTACATCTTACCGTTGAAATTTATAGAAATTAATTTATAAAGCATTATTTTAATACCAAAGAAAAAATCTATTTTCTTTCATTTACTCTCGCACTACCATCACTAGTCCCCTGCTGAACGTAGGTCTCCCCATAAATTGCCACAAAGTATACTCCTTATAAAGCTGCATTTATCAACTACCTGCATATTTTATCAGGTCGTTGTTCCATCTCGTGGGCGGTCCCCTAACAGTTCACTTGCCAGTACAAGGCTGCCACTCAAGATACTTTCTTCCCCATATGTTGTCGGTTCTTCCAGCTATATGGCTGAACCATTGTCATTTCAGATCTCTGATCTGTTAGGCTATGTTAGTTACTCTTGTCCTTCTTCTGATATTCTCGTTACCAATTTTATCCTGCACAGAAATTCCTATAAAAAGGGTGCGGCAGCAAAATTTATTAACTCGTGTTTTAATATTATTTTAAAAAAATTTACGTACTTAATTAAAATATCTTTATTAAATCCTCCTGCGCATGTCAATGCAGACATTAGCATTAAATGCAAACTTATGCAGTCTATAGATGCTATTTAACTAGTATTGTTGTATTAAATTTGTAAAAGTTTTTCTCGGAGCATCTAGCGCGTATTTATAAGCGTAAACCCGTGTATATTTTACATGTAATCCTTAATTAAATTAATTTGTAACTTTTACGGAATTTTCACGGAAAAAACCTCTTTCCTGGGAAGAACCAGCAAGAAACCCAGCGGGGTATTTTTAATCAAAGTAAATTATACAATAAGAAAGGTTGTACAAACTTTTTTCCATATTTATTTTAAAAACACGTTGGAAGCAATAAACTCATTTACAGGGGTAATACCAACCATGTATTTATTTTATTATAATAAGCCTTTCATAGGTTTTGTTTACTAGAATATTTAAACTTGGTAATAGAGAGACTTTGTATATTTTTTGGGACTCTAGATCTGGGATCACTAGACAGAGGATATTCATACTCTACCCATATACATATATATATATATATATATATATATATATATATATATATATATATATTAATTTTAATACTGCGTATGAACTGGGTTATCAAACATATGTCGAAAGTCCCAAATATAATTAATTAGTGATTATAATTTTTTGATGGTATGGGGGTGACAAACGAGCACATAGTCCACCTGATGGTAAGTGGTTGCTGTGGCCCATAAATATCTACATCTATCCTCGTTTGCGAATCAAAATGCAGATGCGTTTTCACCCCTGAGGATTAAGATGGAATGCTTCGTTTCCAATAAAAAGGATTTTCGGTTCTCTACACTCACCATACAAAACACAGCAGCGTAAAGCTGCTATTTGTAGTTGGTATTCTGTGAGAGGGTGGTCGTTCCCCGGTCTAGCCGACCCATTTGTGCTACAACTATACCAGTAATATAGGTGCAGCATGGCCCTACCACGTAAAAAATTTGTAAGTTAATTTAACGTATCTATTTACATGCCAAATTTCTAGTATCTAATAATTATACTTAAAGAAATAACACAACTTTAAAGCGAAAAGATAAATCCTCTTTATTCTCGCATTCTTGGGAATTTTGAAAAATTCTTCATTATTTCTTGTCTGCATTAAGAGGGGAACCACTGTGAGAAATTTTAGCTTTCTGGGTCCAAGGGCTTGAGCTGAACGTTGATGGGTCAGTCGGCACTGATTGTGTCGGCATTTATCTTTTTATATATTGATTTAATAACGTGCTAAACCAAAAGTCACGCATTCCATCATTCCACAGAGGGTGTCAAGTTTTTATCAAGGAAAATTAGCAATTTCACTAGTCGGTTTGCTCGCGTGTAATAAGATTCTAACGCAAGCGATAATCTTTTGATCTAACCAAGGCTTTATTGTAAATTAAAGAATATATTATTATAAACTTATTGAATAAAATAATATAAAACCCATATACTTTTGAAGACGAATTTATTTTTAAAAAGATAGAAGTAGAAAACTGTGTTCAAATCTGTACTTAGAAGTGGATATTTGAATGTAATTAAATTAAAAATTACGCGTGTGTGTATTTATATACGCAGGTAGTAAGATATACTTCTTTAGCGTAACAAAACAAAATATAACTAAAAATAATTACCTTAAATATAGTTGTCAGTTACCACGAAAACGTGAGAGACAGTTACCCAATGAAGTTGTCGCTTTGACATGTCACTGTGCGCACGCATCGTAACAACTTCATGGTGTCATTTTTAGCTGTCGGTGTGCGCGCGCATCGTAAAAAGTTCACTCTCATTATTTTTCTCAAACTCCCCAAACGAAATATAACTACAAAAATCGTAGAAGTCTTGGTAAATAGACCGGTAGATATCACAAGACGTACCAACATGTTAACTTAAATAGTTTTTGTGTAAGGAAAAATTAGTCCGTCCACTTTCATTGTAGGAAGGATTTGTCGTAATCATCATGCTTGGCAGGTGAGATGAATTTCTAAGTAGTATTAAGTACCTGAAGACTCGCATATTTGACGCTGCTGCCCTTCGCCGGGTTTTTTTAAGTAAGGGATAAATGAGATGGTTATATTGCCATTGAAATCTATAAGATTTTTCTGTCATTTGCAGCACATATTATATCACATGAAATAACCAAACTTATTGATCAATGTTATAACAAAAATAAGGACTGCAAAAGTGATGCCTCCGAGGGATACGACTTTGTGTAGTTAACGCTAGTGGTTGATGCGCTTGGGCTCCATTAAAAATTCTCGTGTTTTAAACAAGGTTTATTAGAAGATACTCAGTTGCTTTCGCATTCGTGAAAATATCATATATTGTTAGCGTAAATAGATATGTCTATACTAAAATTGAACTATTTCTACTATTATATTGTGCTTATTTAATGTAATTTACTAATTATAGTGCGGTGGCTAATATTTGCCCCCTGAGCGGATTTGAACACAGGAACCCAGATCATATGAATAATTAAATCAATTAGTACTATAACGCTTCAAAAATATAGAGCTTATTATCATCATCATCACCATTACAGCCCTTCACAAGTCCACTGCTGAACATAGGCCTCCCCCAAAGAAAGAGGAAAGAGAGGCCTGCCACAAAGCACGGTCCTGAGCCACCTGCATCCATCGACTTCCTGAATATCTTACCAGATCGTCACTCCATCTAGTGGCGGACACTTAGTCCGCCAGTACAAGGCCACCACTCGAGAACCTTTTTTCCCCAACGGTTGTCGGTTCTTCGAGCTATATGGCCGGCCCATTGCCACTTCAGCTTACTAATCCGTTGGGCTATGTCGGTCATTCTGGTTCTACTGCGGATATCCTCATTTCTAAGTTTATCACGCAGAGAAACTCCGAGCATAGCCCACTCCGTAGCTCGCTGAGCGACCTTGAGCTTCCTCATTCGGCCAGCAGTGAACGACCACATCTCAGTACCATAGGTCATCACTGGAAACGCGCACTGGTTGTATAGTCTTGTGTTCAAGTTTTGAGTTATACATGACGAGAAGCTGTGCCGTAATTTCCCGAACGCTGCCCAACCGAGTTGAATCCGCCGATTGACCTTTTGCTCGAAGTTGGACTTACCTAGTCGGACTATTTGTCCCAGGTAAACATACTTGTCAACAAATTTGAGCTTAGTGTCCCCAACATTTCCCGGCATAGGTGTGACATGGACATTAAACATGATCTTTGTTTTGTCCATGTTCATCTTAAGACCTATCCGTTGGGAAACACTAATGAGGTTATTGAGCATAGTGCTTAGGTTCTCCAGCGATTCTGCCATAAGGACTATATCGTCGGCAAATCGAAGGTGAGTGATGTACTCGCCATTGATGTTAATACCGTATCCTTTCCAGTCCAGAAGCTTGAAAACGTCTTCCAATGCAGCGGTGAAGAGTTTCGGGGATATCACGTCACCCCGTCTTACACCTCTCTGCAATTGGATAGGTTTCGTACTCTTGTTCTGTACTCGGATAGACATCGTAGCTCTACTACATCGTAGCTCTACTAGAGCTTATAATATGATTATAATATAATAATAAAATAATATGAAATTATTATTAACGGTGAAGTTGTTAATGATTGTTAAAGTTTTTTTTTTCATTTAGGTAAATTCAGTATGTGCCAGTTCCAAAAAAGGAAATAAAAGAAAGACCCAGTTTAACTGTATGTTGTGTGTATGTATTGTTGCGCATCACAATTAATGCCTGGTACATGGCGACACTAGTTACCACTAGCACCTTCTAGTAACGAGTAGCAGAACAAGGAGAGTCAAGATCCTTCTAGAAATTTCCATGAAAGAACTTTTTAGAACTATCGATACCTAGTCAGTCGGGACCGGTATGTACTCGAACATTCTAGATGTTTCTACAGTAGAAGGTTCTGGAACTATCTGAGGCCCTATAAAAGGCCGGTATAGACCGCGACACGGGGAAGTGTTGAATTGGCGATATAAGCGAATACTTTGAAGCGATACAACTGCGAACTTAAGAGATCGGTAGTATATTTGTGTTCTGTAATTGGTGTGGTTTTAAGTTATAGTTCTGTAATTAAAGTGTCACTTTTGGTAATTCACTAGGCAGTTTTATTTGTCTTAAACCCCAAGCTCGAAACAGGATGTTTTTATATTTTCGTATTTTTTGAATATTATGCAATTATTAAATTATGCCGTCTCCTATTGTGGTCCGATTTTAATATTCCTAAAATAGGTTACTTCTAGGAATATCTAAATATGATGGCATGTTAAAAGTTTTGCGTTCCTGGCTCCCTGGAAGTCGTATGCCAATTGTTTTCATCACAAGTTGATTCACAAGTTTATTTGTCATCCGTAGCGAAAATGGAATTAAAATGAAAATATTTTAGAGCACCTCATTTGAACGCCGAAGGCGTTGGTACGCAAAATCTGGTTGTGGCCTAACTGCGAACATTGAGAAAAATTTTGCTACTGGCAGGCGACCAATTGAAGAAAACTGGCGCTTGACCTACGAGGAGATTCGAGGAAACTTGACCATCGATTTAAGTCAAATTTCAAAAAATTAAATCAATATAAAAACAAACTTTATGCCGCTAAATACTTCATAAACTCAACTTTGAAAAAAAACGACACATTATTATATATTTTTCCAGTTTCACCATGACAAATTTTCAGCACAAAAATTTCGCACAAATTCCTGACCTCGCATCATGCGATTTCCTTATTTTCTTAAAAACCAAAAATTCAATGAGAGGTTTGAAAGTTACGGAACCAGAAAAGACCGTGATAGCTTTTTGAAAAGCAAGACCTCAGATTTTCCTTACATTTTTAAAAATGGTTTGAACGAATGAAAAAGTGCTTATAATGTAATGCAGAATACTTAGAAAAACAGTAATTTTATTAGTTTACATGTAAATTCTTTTATTTATAGAAGACGCAAAAAGTTCATTATACCAGAAATATAACTCAATGGTGGTTCCAATTATATTTGAAGATCAAATTCGATAATTTACAACGTAACTATTTAGACGACATTCTAGTTAACGATAGGCTTATAAAGCTCAAACTTAAAGTAAAAACTACATTTTGATTAAAATTAATGAATGATGAATCATAAATATATCTAATGCATGCACGCCGACAGCGGGCTCCAAAAGGTTGTTGTTTGCGTAATAATAATATGATATAATAGGATTATAAATTATTTATAGTAAGTTAATTCCATATTTTCATAAAATTCAGCAAGACTCAACTCCGTTTATATTTGGTAAAACTATCATGTTAGAGAGATTTATAATAATAATGATACCTCCAGACCAATTTTGGTCACGGCGGCCAGTCTCAACGGAGACTAGTCATCTGCGCAGGACAGTATTATAGTGCCTAAGTGTATGCGCAAGCACAGGTTCACTCTCTATTCCCTCACACTTATAGTCCGATGGGACAGTAAACCGACACAAGCGGAGAAAGATCAGGCGCAGGACCAACGTCTTTATGTGCTTTCCGAGGCACGGGGGTGAGACATCACCAACTTCCTGACCGCAGGCAGCTACTGAGAATTTCTTGACTAAAAAACTCAATAACTGATTTTTTTTTGGTCCGGCTCGTGAATCAAACCAGGGAAATCATGATTAACAGCCGCGTTTACAACCACTAGACCAACGAGACAATCAGATAAACAACGACAGTGTTAAACAATTTACTATCAAGATCATAAGGAAAGTACTTTGGACGCATTAAAAAAATAAATTAATGTGTAAGTTTTGAAATGTATAAGTGGAAGAGCCATGCTATAGCTATATTATGGTTGTAGCAAGAATATGTCAAATTGATCAGGGAAGGAAAGTGAGTTAGTGTAGAGAACAGGAAACCTTTTTGACGGCAACGAGGAATTCCATCTTTGTCCTCAGAGGTGACAACGCATCTGCATTTTAATTCCTAATCGAGGATAGATATAGATTGTAGATGTCTATAGGGGACAGCATTTAGTCACCATTAGGTGGGCTGTGTGTATGTTTTTCACCCATATCCCGTATCGTTCATATTAAAAAATGACCTGCAACAAGTACGATGGTAGAAAATAGAAAAAATAATTATAGAAAAAATATATTTCTAATGTAATGCACAATCAATACAAGAGTAATTTATTAGCACATTACACACAGTATATACATTTTTTATAGAATAAGGGTCACAAACGAGCAGACAGTCCAACTTTTAGTACTAAGACAAAATTATTCGTTACCAGTAAAAAGGGTTTTCGGTTCTCTATACTCACTATACAAAATATAGCAGCATTATTCTGCTGTTTCACACTGGTATTCTGTGAGAGTATGGTTTTATTCCAGTCGAGCAGACTCAGCGCGACTCGACCACATAAAGCATTGAAATAATATATTTATACCAGCCTACGTACTGAAATGGCGGTGGTTTTTTTTATAGAATAGGGGGCAAACGAGGATGCGGCTCACCTGATGGTAAGTGACTACCGCCGCCCATGAACAATTGCAACACCAGGGGAATTGCAGATGCGTTGCCGGCCTTTTAGAAGTCGTTAATCTATCTTTTTGGTTCCCAAATAGATAGATTACGACCTGGAATTGAGTATGGATTTACTACCTTAAGACATGCAGGAAGTCAATGGATGCAGGTGGCTTAGGATCGTTTATTGCGGCATTCCTTAGGAGAGGTTTTATTTATTTTGTTCAGCTGTGACATTGTGGCTGTGGCTTTAATGGTGATAATGATGATGATATATTATATTGATATATATTTAAGTGTTTCTCAATTAAAAAATATTTTAGCGCTTTTTTTGAGTGCTCTTCTGTTTAATTTTGTTAATTTACTGTATTTGTCTTAATCGATGTTTATCTTTTACCGTCTGGAATTATTGTTTTAAGTTCATATTGCTTATAGGTGAAAACTTTTAAATGGCCTTCTAGTTGTTATTCATTTATTTATTGTTAATATTAGCTGTAAGTTTTCCAAAAAGAATAAAATAAAATAAAATAAATAAAATAAAGTACTTTGGACGCATAAAAAAATTAATTAATGTGTAAGTTTTCAAATGTATAAGTGGAAGAGCCATGCTATAGCTATATTATGGTCAGATCCTGCCAAGCCTTTTGGTTCAGGCAAATCTATTTTACTATGAGAAAGCTCATATTTTGTAGTAGAATATTATGGGCTGAAACAGAAAAAGAATGAGATACATTTAGAGGTTTTTAATGTGAAAAGTAGTCCTTATTTGTACTTATTTCCGTCGCCAAATTGCTGTGCTTGCACACAAGAAATAAAAATAAATAAATATAAAGAAATAAAAAGAGTAAAGAAATGAGGGCAAAAAATTTTGGTCTGATGTACCGTTCAAACCTCTATACTTAGAAAGCCGCTATAATTAAAGGCTACGAGGTATTCCATCTTAGTCCTCAGAGATGACTACACATTTGTAGCCTACTTTGTTTGAAGTTGGCTGCAGGTGGTCATAGACTGCAGTAGCAGCTTACCATCAGGTAGACTAGGAGTTAATTTGTCAATTCAGTTTTCTAAAAAAATAATATAAGCAAACATAATTTTTCCCATTTCTTACTAGCATATTTAAATTTATATTACGAAGTTTGCACAGTGCAAGGAATAACATTTTAAAACTACATAAACGGTTAAACGGACAACAGCTGCTCTCCGCTTTTCATTATATCAACATGGGCCCGACGCAAATTTCATTTCCTTCCTTGTCTAGCTATGTTATGGACATGCTTTTTTCACGGCCTTTTCTCTTATTGGGTAACTGGACTTTGATTTCCAAATATTATATTGTCCGAAATGGCGATGAATAGGTTTTTCTAAAATGAATGTGTATTTAAAAGGCATTCTATTTTGGTCATCACGCATCTCAATTCTGCTTCATTATTGAGCATAGCCGTAGGTATGGGCTACAGCGTCCACTTACTATCAGGTGGAGTGAGTGCTCGTTTGTTGCACCCAAACAAGTATAAAAGAGATGATTACCTATCGCTGCTGTTCATTTCTATATTTTCAATTTTAATTGACTTTTTGTTTGACAGTTAAGTAATTTTAGCCTCGGAGTCCCTCTGAGTAGGATAAAACGGAATAATAATTTTTATTCAATAAATTTTACAAGAACACGTATTGATATTTATTTAAGCTTTTACCACTAGTTCAGAAAATACCTCTAACGGAAGAACCAGAAAGAAATGCAGCGGCCCCATTTTTTAATTAATTTATAATCTATCTTCGATTATGAATCAAAATTCAGATGCGTTGTCACTAGTGAGGATTAAGATGGAATGCGTCGTTTCCAGTAAAATGGGTCTCCGGTTCTCTACACTCATCATACGAAACACAGCAGCGTTAAACTGCTATTTTACGCTGGTATTCTGTGAGAGCGTGCTCCTTCCCCGGTCTAGCCGACCCATTCGTACTACAATCATATTATAGCTGTAGCATGGTTCTACCACGTATAAAGAGAATCTAAAAATGTTATGCCGCGAAGTTGAATGATAACCAGGGGAAAATTACGACGCTTCCAACAATAACTCATTATAAAGTACGACAAGTGTCTTGTTTATTAGATGTGAGGAAATAGATGAATATACAATATACATATATACACACATACAGATAACACATAATTAGCTTTCTGTAAACTACAATCCTCATTTTGGTTTTACCGTAGTCGGGTAACGTAGGGATACCTTTTTTGTATTAATGTATTATAATTATTTGTTGGTGAGCCCAGGGTACCCGATATACTCTCTTTGGTGATGCTGCTTCCCATCACCAATCTATAGGACTTTGTTTTAACAATATCGAAACAGTATTATCAGAAGTTTCCGTCTGTAAAAGCCTTGTTAATAAAGTTACACCCTACGTTCTGAGAAGTTTTCGGGTTAAAAAAACCGCCGCAAAAACCAACTTGGACTTCACATGTCTTCGTAATATTTTTTTAATTATATGTATATTTATAAAGAGCCTTGTTTATAAACTAATAGAATACACTATGTGCAAAAGGAGTAGAGCAGCATGGGTTCCTACCGCCCGGAGCTGGACATTAAATCTGCCACTACATGATGAAAGTGTACGAGTATCTCTTAAATCTAAAACAATAATTACACTACTTCTTGGGCCTTGACATCCCCAGCACATTCTTACTACTCATTTTACACACCCTCTGTATGGGACCCAGAACTGTAATTTGTACTGCGCATTTAATGGCATCTGACAATATTCGAAAGAAAGTTTCTCGAGTGGCAGACTCGTACCATTAACCGTAGGTAACGGTAGGGTGACGCAGAAAGAGTATATGGCGTGCTATATGACATTCCGTGGAGGAGACCTCGTGCAGCAGTGTACTTGTGATAGGCTCTAATGATGAAAATGATGATGATGATATACGGAACTTGTTGCTTTGATCGAAAATGAACGGGAATACGTAGTAGAGCAATGCTGCAGCTATATTAATAGTATAGTTGTAGTACAAGTAGGCCGGCTCGCCCGGGGAAGGACCACTCCCTCACAGAATACCAGCGTAAAATAGCAGCTTAATACTGCTGTGTTTAGAATGCTCAGTGTATAGAACCCTTTTAACTGGAAACGAGGCACTCCACGGCTGGCAACGCATCTGCATTTTAATTAGCAAACGAAGATAGATGTAGATGTCTATGGGCCACAGCAACCACTTACCATCAGGTGGACTCGTTTGTCACCCTTATCCTAATAAAAAAAGGCGTCATCATCGTATATATTTTGTAGAAAATGCATGTGAAATGTATGTGACTTTATTATGAAATAGTATATAATTACGTCAATCATGGCACTCAACGTAATTAGGTCGATTATTTACGCAGCCATACCTTTCACGCGACATGTCACCAATAATGATTAAATTCTTTACTTTCAATTACTTCCAAATCAGAAATAGGCAGCTTTTATTAATAGTTACTCACATCGAAATGATCTTCACACACATATTTAGTGCTTTTAGGTCCAATTAAATTACGGTTCATTAGTTTACATTACTTTATCATTGTTGTTATATTATTTGGTATACGAAAAAACAAATTATAGGGAGTTTTAACTGTTGTGCTTTGACACATAGGCACAATACAATATTTGTAGGCGTTTTTTTTTAACTTCTGCCATCGGGTAATTTGTACGTACTCGGCGAATACGTGCTGCGTCGTCTAGGTCAAATGACGTCACACGACGGAGCGCCGCGTGTAACAAAATTATTCTTGTAAGCGAAACTTCAAAATCCCATAACTTTTTTATTTCTAGAGATTCTTTCACATTTTTGTTTTATTTTACTCAAATTTTTATAATTTATCCATTAAAAAAATGGAAACTTCTCCATTAGAACGTGGGCTGGCCGCAAATATACATGTTATGATTTCGTGATATTGAACAATATTATTTAATATTCTAAATTTTCTTCAATTTATAAGAGGAAATCAAATCATATTAAATAGGGAGGTAATGATAGTAATCAGCCGTGGTGAAAATTGGTAGCTTATGGACTAAACACTTTATGTAAATTTAACATTTCGCGAGCACCCTGCGTGTGAT
Organism: Parnassius glacialis; assembly: GCA_033319125.1. Taxonomy (NCBI): domain Eukaryota; kingdom Metazoa; phylum Arthropoda; class Insecta; order Lepidoptera; family Papilionidae; genus Parnassius; species Parnassius glacialis. Next base: position 25,076,576 of record JAVANC010000024.1, on the reverse strand, counting down.
TTCCGTCGGCACCAATAAAATTGTTATATCTTAAAATAATATTCTGCAGGCTAAATTTCGGTCATGGTATTTAATCTGAACGGAGACTAGCTCTCTGGCCAGGACGGGATTATAGTGCCCGAGTTTCTCACTCTAAAATTCCGAAGGGACAGTAATTCACGAGAAGTAAGACACGACAGAAGATAGATTAGGTTCAAGACCAATGGCTTTACGTGCTTTCCGAAGGCCAGCGGTGAAACATTGCCAACCACCTAGCTCCGGGCTGCTGAGAATTTTTCACTAAAACCCAATAACTGATTTTGATCCGATACGGGATTTGATTGCAGGACCAAGATCAAAACCATCAGTTCCGTTTATGGCCACTAGACCATAGAAGGAGGCTTAATGAAATTGCAATTTTAAGTGCTGTTTTACCACGTGCGGACATGTTAAAATAACGTGAAGAAATCTGCATATCTGAAAAAAAAATATGTCCGCTAACTTTAACCGTAACGCATTGGCATTAAGGTGGACATTTTCTTGTCCTTAAACGCTCTCAGAAATCCATATTCAACCACCTGCATCAATATCCTGCGAGCCTTAACAGATTCAAACTTTCATTCGTTCGGCAAAACATTTTACAAAAATATTCCTTGGGTTTCCAGCTAAATAAGAAACAGCAAAAGTAAAACGACGTCAGTTGAAAAACTTCATAAATATCAAGCTTTTACTTTAGATAAAATACAACGAGCACTTATGCTGACCGAGATACAATCTTTTCATTTAAAAATTTTAAGCAAAATACAAATAAAACTATTTTAAACTCAGAATTGACCGTGTAGTGGCGGTGTTCTAAAAAGCGACACAGGACAAATCAGGAGATAGGCAGCAGTTTGCCTAATAACAACTAAAAAATAAAAAATGTGGTTGCCAAATCGAATGCCATGCGTGGCAACTATGGCAAATATCGCACCTACCATATCTCTATATCAATCCATGAAGATGCCTATGTTCAGCAGTGGACTTTTGATAGACAGTAACGGAAAACTTATAATTATTGCGAATAGAGTAACAAGGTGTGTCTTAAGCTATTAGTTTGCTATTCTATTTTTATTCTTCTTTATCAGCCCCTGATAGTACACTGTTAAAAATGACCATAGCTGGGACTAATCTCTCCTGGGGTTGAGAGTATTTGCCATATTACCAGACGTCCATATGGACTTTGACACTGCTCCCTGCTACTTACATCACTCACATTCTAAGTGGTATACAAACATCGTCATGAACTGGCAGCGTAAGAGACTCCACTACATCATATCATTCTAAAGCTGTCAGAAGAGGTGACGGATGGAAATGAGACAGGAGATGGGCAGCAGCATTTTCCTGATAACAACTCTAAATAATTAAAACTACCGTTGCCGATCCGCAAGTCCAATGATCCACCATCGTGGTAACTAAGGTAAATAAAGAATCCCTATGGGCAAAGACTATGATCAGCAGTGAACTTTGATTGTTTGAAAAGATGATGGCGATGGGGATACTTAACTCTATTATCGGAAGCCACGAGGTTTTTAGTACTTACTCAAAGTTGCCTACACGTCACTAATGGTGCGATATAAGGTGACAAATGAGCACACAGCCCACCTGATGGTAAGTGGATGCTGTGACCCATAGACATCTAATTTAATTACGAATTAAAATGTATATGCGTTTCACCCATGATAATGAAGATAGGATGCTTCGTTACTTGCAAAAAAAGTCTCGGATAGTGTCTTGTGCCACAAAACGTATTAACGTACTTAAAGGAATACCCTCGTACGAAATCATAAAACCTTTTGATTTGATAGAACATAACGTACGTACTTAGACGTGGTCCTTCACTGCTGTCCAGATGAGGAAACTCAAGGTCACTCAGGGAGCTATGGAGAGGGCTATGCTCGGAGTTTCTCTGCGTGATAAACTTAGAAATGAGGGTAGAACCAGAGTGACCTACATAGCCCAACGGATTAGTAAGCTGAAGTGGCAATGGGCCGGCCATATAGCTCGAAGTACCGGCAACAGATAGGAAAAAAAGGTTCTGGAGTGGCAGCCTCGTGCCGGCAGACGAAGTGTAGAGCGTCCAACTAGATGGAGTGACGACCTGGTAAGATACGCAGGAAGTCGATACAGTCGTGGATACAGATGACTCAGGACCGAGCTTTGTGGCATTCCTTGGCGGAGACCTATGTTCAGCAGTGGACTTGTGAAGGGCTGTAATGATGAATGATGATGAATGTGCATAAGGTATGTATTAAAATTAAAGAAAAATAAGGTAAGAACAAGGGTAAATCAAAGCGTAAACTTTGGCTATATACCTAAAATGAGGGCATCTACGACTTTTTCGGCCACCAGGGCGGCGCCACTAGAAAGTTAATTTGTTCGTAAAATGTAAAATTTATTGTTTCGTTTTTATTATTAGCTATATTTTATATTATAACATTAAAAATAAATAAACTAAACCACAGATATTCACAAAAGTAGAAAGATTAAAAAAAAGTTAAAAATGTGCAAAAATTTAAAGAGCAAACTGACACATTGTTTTTGTATTAATATAAAACTCTGGAAACTGATAAACTTTTATTAAAAAACAACTTTTCAATTAAATTACATTGTGTAACAAAAAACTTTACCTCAGTGACAACGGGCGACATCTGGTGAGCAGAAAATCATTAGCCCTCATTACTTAATATTATTTCGCACAGCTTATAAATTCAAGACAATTTTGTACCCGTACTTTTATACAAATTAAAGTCTTTCAATAATTTCTAATTAAATTCCTCTTATGCGTTTTGGTAAAATTGAAACGGCTATTAGTATGCCGCACCTGTCGCATACCGTAGGCGATTAATTGTCCATCAACTGGAACAATTTGTCGTAATTCCATTCTCAGCAATGAATCGTATTAATTTATTTTTGTTTGATATTTTCATCTTCATCATTAAAGAATACAGCCCATCACAAGTCCACTGTTGAACAAAAGCCTCTCCAATAGATTGCCATGAAGTAAGGTCCTAAACCATCTGTATCTATTGGCTATCTTCATGATTTAACTGGTCATGGTATTTTCCGAACCAGTGGTAAATAAAAAATTACTTTCAATAAATATTATGTAATAACCAATATTGAATAAAAATCATTCTATTCTATTCTATTCATCATTCTATCTAGTAAGAGATCGTCGAACATTATGCTTGGCAGTACCTACGTGTATGTCATATGAGAAACTTTTTTCCTCATCGGTTGCCAGTTCTTTAAGCTGGTCCACTGACACTTTACCCTACTCATACTTTAGCTATGTAACTTACACTTTTTCCCTAATAAAAACTAAACTACTACTACTAAAAATAAATAACATGTTATAATACTAAATCTAAATATAATATATCGTAACCAAAATTTTTATCACATAGTATCCAATATTTCATTGTCAAGGGAATATTTAATATACACACATTTTAAGGAGGAAAAAATTTACCAATGTTTTTGTAATCAGTACTTTAATTAGGCCGTAAATATTCCATTGTTGTACGTGGGCCTACATAGGGTTGTTGTAATGACCTTTTATAATTGACCTTGAAGGCGGGTTGGTTTACCATAACTCTCGTTTATTTGTTGCTGATCCACGCAGATAATATGTTTTAAAAATAATACGATTGGCTTGTTAACTACATTCATGTATGAAACCATGTATAACGTCCATGTTATACAGCCTATGTCGGTAGCTATTGGAAGCACAACCTTGAAGTTGTCGACAAGTATGTTTGTTTACCTAAGACAGTCTGAGTAGGTAAGTTCAACTTAAAACGATAGGTCAATCCACAGATTCTACTCGTCTTGGAAGCGTTCGGTAGATTTCGACATATCTTCTCGTCAGGTACACCTTTAAACTTGAAAACAAGATACATATATAGTGAAAGTGGTGAAGTGGAGTGGCATTGGGCCGGATATATAGCCCGAAGAACCGACAACCGATACGGAAGAAATGTTGTTGAGTGGCAGCCTCCTATCCGTAAGTGAAGTATAAGGCGGCCCCCGACTAGATGGAGTGCCGACCTGGTCAAATATTCAGGTAGCTCAGAACCGTGCTTGTGGCATTCCTTGGGGAAGGCCTACGTTCAGCAGTGGAGTTGTGATGGGCTGTAATGGTGGTGATGACGAAAATCTGCATGTCTGAGAAGTTATTTTGAGGACATGTTAAGACCATGAACAAATAACATGACAAACTTATCTACTGCCTCTATCCTTTGTTGAGTAAGAGAAGACCAGCTTCTGACAGGGTTAAATGCAATTTTTTTATAGGAGTGGGGAAAATTATCGTACGGCTCAACTGATGGTATGTGACTACTGCCGCCCATGAACAACTGCAACACCAGGGGAATTGCAGGTGCATTGCCGGACTTTTAAAAAAGATTAAGCTGTTTTCTTGAAGGTCTCAAAGTCGTTCGTTCTTCGGTTGGGAAAATCGGAGAGTCAGTACAGTGGTGGACCGCCAAGCATCTAGATGATATGGATGGTATCAGGAGTTTTGCCTCGCTGTGAGTTCGTGAAATTTGGCGGCTGGGATTAATCCGAGCACTCCCCGTGGTAGTTGCGAAAGAAAATGAAAAGGGGTGCAACATCTCTTCGCAGTGCTAGTGAATTGAGCCTATTAGACTCGGACTCGGAATCGGTCGTTGACGATTCGAGCCGCTCTGCGCAGCATGGGCTCAAGTAGGAGCAGCTGGCACTGGGAAGTCCCAGTTCAGAGATGGGAACAGTATTCCATGTGAGGCCGAACCTGCGCCTTGTAAAGTTGCAGGGGGTGTGATGAAATACTGTACTGCCGGCATGAAATACTGTACCGCTCTGCTGAACATGCTAAGATTTTTAGATGCCAATTTATCCTTCTCTTCCAAGTGAGATCTTTTTAGCGATAAACACGCAAACTTGTGTCTTCTGCGGATTAAACTAGACTAGATTTAGTCGCCCCATATCCGAGACTTTGTTTAGCAAAGACTGACTTCAGTCACAAGTTTGTTCCGGTACTCGGCGACATTTTCATCCTGGGACATTGATATATCAGCACAGGCCCGGCAGTTGGAGAGTACACCTGCGTCCCGGTCAGAAAGAGCAAGGCTGGCTACGCCGTCTGGAGATGGGAGTGGACAGCGTTTAGGTTTTAGTGAAGTCACTTCGGCTTAGAGGGGTCGCCTTTTTGCTCATCTGGGGTAGTCTTACATTCAAATCCGCTACCATGTTGATGGGGGGGGGGGGGATTAGGCCTCCAGCCACCTGTACTCACCAGATGAAACGCAGAAGCAGAGCTTCCATTTAACTCCGGTATTCTGTGCGGTCGTGGTACCACCCTGCCTATTGTCTATTACGTTATAATTAGATTTAAGTTTTATTTTTATTATAATGTGAAAATAGGACAATAATACCATTTTTTATGTAAGTAAATATTGACAAGTTGACTTTGATTATAAATTTATATTATTAAGTGGCGAAGCTTGCGAAGACACTTCTTGATTTCACGATGTCTGTCCGTCTGTCCGTCTGTCCCACGATTATCTCGACAACGGTAGCGAATTTTCAAATTCTGTTTTCAGCAATCGATTACTGATCACTCAGGCATCTGAACCTCTTATTTTGAAACTGGTTGCTCAACAGCAACCGTTAGAAACCGCTACAAAGCTGATTGCTTCGCCACTTTGCTATGCTGTTAGCTTGCTAGGTTTATTACTATCCATGAGGTTTATTACTATCCGTATGATGGACGTATGGATAGGACTGACTGAAGCTAAGAACTAATTCTTAGTATAAAGAAAAGAGCAACTTTTTCTTTACTATTTTTATTGACCAATAAATTTAATACAACTATTAAAATATAATACCACACGAGCATCGTTTCATTATTGTGATCGTTGTATAACTAAAATATACGGTGCGTCTGTTGTTCGTTAAATTAAACGATTATTTCGATCGCCATTTTGGTTAGCACCGTTGTTCCAACGAGCACTTCAACCATCGTTTTAATTATGTTGTTCATCACAGCAAGCGATAAATTTTATTGGTTTGTTAATTAAAAAAAAGATAAAACTCGTTTTCTAAATATTACGTTTGTTATCCTATTAAACACAACAGAGCTACCATGAAATCAATTTGCATATGTATTACTTATTAAAAATATAAAAGCCCGCAATATTATGTTACATTTTACTTTCTTATTTGTTAATAAAAAGTTACATAGTAGGTTTTTCTTTAATTTTATCTTAGATTTATTAAATGCAAATGTAAATTTTATTTTTTATTTGCAATGACATAATTATTCACTAAGTAGTAAGTTGTAATAGGCAAAGGATTTGAAATACTGCTTGTAGTAAGATTAAATATCTAATGTAACTTTGAACATCTCACAACAATGAATATTTTTACAGGATATGGGTGACAAATGAGCACACATTCCACCTGAAGGTAAGTAGATCTAGTGTCCCGTCCGTAGATGTAGATGTCTACATTCATCTTCGATTAAGAATAAAAATGCAGATATCACCTCTGAGGACTAAGTTGGAATGCCTTGTCTCCAGTGAAAAGGAGCTACGGTTCTCTACACTCACCATACGAAATACAGTAGCATTAAGCTACTTTTTTATGCTGGTATTTTGTGAAAGCGTGGTTATTCCCGTTCGAGCCAACCCGAGCCCGTCCGCTTGCTAGCATTTTCAAACGAGATGTCTTTAGGCAAAATTACTGAAATTAATTATGCATACATTACGTAGTTATTTATAGTTCCTATTTAGTTTTCTTTATGAACTAATGTTCATTATTAAAAGTAACAAATTCTTAAAAAGCTTCTATTTAATATTTGTTCTTATTTGAAAAAGAAAGAAACAACAAAAACAATAATATTTTTTAATTAATCACGCCATGACTTTGATTTTATGTAAAAATAATTGAGAATCCCACGTTATTGGCTGCCGTATAAAATATAATCATTATAAAATTGTGTGGAGTTAAAATTAAAACTTATCGTTTAAAACAATATAAACAAATTTGTTTTAATTTAAGCAATCAAAGATTTATTTACTCGCAAATATTCTCTTGTTGAATATAAATGTAAACACTAAAATAATTGTTTATTCAAATATACATAATTAAAATTTACACATAAATAATAAACTAATATAATAACAAAAATTTTATTTAAAAAGTTACTTTTATTTTTATTAATATCATCATTATTGTATAACCCAATACATAGGTATGACGAGGTAATTCGAGGTAGGTATGTAATTGAAATAAAATTCAATATACAATACTGGCAAACCAAATTTATTAAGAGCCGTAAGAGCCCGAGGGTTATAAAACAAAAAAATAATTCTACTGCGCGAAGCAACAGACAGCCAGCGCCATCTATGATCGCGCTTAGTAACTAAAATAATTAAACATTCCGCCCACCAAGGACGATGTAAACAGAATCGTCCTTAATTAACATTAACATATTATACATAAAACAATAAAAGTAAACCGCCCACCATGCAACAATACCAAAAAAAAAAAAGAAAATAATCTATATTTACCCATTACAAATAAAATACATTTTATAGGTACCCATAAGGGGTTAAATAAGTACAGTAAATATTTTATTAGTCAGCAGTTAGTCCAGTATCAATTGGAAGTATACAGAGCTTGGATACTGGTCTCTTGATAACTGTATTTTTAGTTCGCAAAGTGACTATACGGGTGATGTTATCAGTTCCTGGATGTTTAGCTATCACACGACCAAGGAGCCATTTACACGGGGGTAAGTCATTCTCTTTTATTAATACTATATCTCCTAACTGCGGTTCAGGTGTTTGGTGAGACCATCTGTACCTATGTAAAAACTGACTTAAGTATTCTTGCGACCATCGTCGCCAAAACTGTTGCATCAGCTTCTGGGTGAGTTGCCACCTACGTAAACTGCTGATGTTGGAGGTTTCAAAGTTATTGTCTGGTAGGGTAACCAAGGGTTCTCCCACCAAAAAATGGCCGGGAGTTAGTACCTCCAATGATTCGGTGTCTGTCCGAAGTTGTGTTAGCGGTCTTGAATTCAGGCAGGCCTCAATCTGTATCAAGACTGTGGACAGCTCTTCGTAGGTTAAGGTTGTCTCTCCGATAACCTTCCTTAAGTGTGTCTTTACAGACTTAATTCCGGCTTCCCACAATCCTCCGAAATTCGGTGACCGTGGCGGAATAAAGTGCCAAGAAGTGCCATGTGAAGCCAAGGAATCTGCCACCTCTCTTAAGATTCCTGACCTTTCAGATGCAAATAATGCGCGCAACTCTCTAGCGGCTCCCACGAAGTTTGTGCCGTTGTCGCTCCAAATATCGGTACAGAGCCCACGGCGAGCAACAAATCGTTTGAACGCGCTTAGAAATCCTTCAGTTGTAAGATCACTGACAACTTCCAGATGAATTGCCCTAGTCGCCATACAGATAAAAATACAAATGTATCCCTTATATGATTTGTATCCTCTTCCCTTTGTTGTCCGTACGTTAATGGGTCCAGCGTAATCAATTCCACAGCATTTAAATGGTTTAGAAGGTGTTACTCTGGCAGCTGGAAGCTGGCCCATTAAAGGCGGTGCAGATTTTGCCCTGTCCTTGAAACATGTTACACATTTTCTGACATGTGATTTGGTCAACAATTTGGAGCCTAAAATCCAGTATTTGGATTGCAAATATGTAAGCATAAGCTGTGGACCTCCACGTAGTGTTTTCGTGTGGGCATCAGCGACAATTAAAGCCGTTACAGGCGAGTTTTTAGGAAGCAGAATTGGATGCTTTTTGTTTGTGTTCAATTGGGATTTTTCCAGACGTCCTCCAACTCGTAGCAGTCCTGATTCATCTATAAACGGATTTAAAGGTTTAAGAGGACCCTTGATTTTATTCGGTTCGTTAGCCTTTAACAGCTCAAATTCTTTTTTAAAATGTTCCTGTTGGCATTGTCTAATACAGGTGTCAGTAGCCTGTTTTAACTCTAGAGCTGTAAGGTAGTTATGACGGCGTTCAAGCTTATTTTTACCACACAAAAAACGCCTGCAATAAGCCACTACTCTTACTAGCTTGGTCCATGATGAGTATTTGTTCCAAATGAATTGATCCACCTCAGTAAAGTGAACCTTTCTCATTTCCAACTGAGTTTCATCGTTTTTTGGTTTAGAATAATTTACTGTCTTTTCCTGAAGAAGCGGTGGACCATGAAACCACAAAGTATTTAGCAGTAAATCTGATGGATTTAGCCCTCTCGATGCACAGTCAGCAGGATTCTGGCTGGATGAAATATGTGACCAGCGATTCGAATCGATAGTACTCAGAATTTCTGAGACACGATTACCAACAAATGTCTGCCATTTGCTTGGATGTCCTCTCAACCAGGCCAAAACCACTTCTGAATCCGACCAAGCATGAATATGCGACCTTTCAATGTTCAACACTTCAGACACCTCCTTCAGAAGCTTACTCAATAATGTTGCTCCACACAACTCCATTTTAGGAATTGATATTTGTTTAATAGGTGCTACTTTTGTTTTGCAGGTAACCAAGCTGACGTGAATATTTCCATCCGAATCAACAACTCGCAAATACACTACTGCACTATACGCAGCATTCGAAGCGCATCTGCAAATCCATGGAGTTCTACTACTTCATCGTTAGCCTTGGTTTTCATCCAACGAGGCAACTTGAAATGTTTTAAATTTTCTAACTCGTTCCGGTAAGTAATCCATTCCTTGAGTATTACCTTTGGAAGTTCTTCGTCCCAATTTATGCCTGCCAGCCACAATTTTTGGATTAAAATCTTTGCTTTAATTATACATGGGGCAAGCCAACCTAAGGGGTCGTATAATCTAGCTATGTCTGACAAAACCTTTCTTTTTGTTACAGGTCCTGTCTGCGGCGGAAGAGTCACCGTGTACTTAAATTCGTCGGTTCGTCGATTCCAGGTAAGTCATAAAAGTTTAACTATCTCATCTGTTTTTAAGTTAATCCCTTCTCCTATATCCTTTCCTTCTTCCTCCTTTTTTAACATTTCCAGTAGCTCACTGTTATTTGTCATCCACCTTTGAAGCTCAAACCCTCCCTTTTTTAACATTATGTTCAATTCCCTATAGATCTGTAATCCTTCTTCCACTGTTTGACAGCCCGAGAGCAAGTCATCCACATAAAAATCACTAACAATTTTTTTAGCTGTTTCAGGATACAGTGCACCTTCGTCAAGAGCCAGTTGTTGCAACGTTTTTACAGCCAAATATGGTGCTGAAGCGGTTCCGAATGTTAGTCGCAATAAACGATATTCCTGTATATTTGCCTTTGATTTTCTAGTAGCTTCTACATTTTCGTTCTCCTCATCCTCACCATTCCACTGATCACACCACAACAAACCGCTGATAATCTGTATCTTGATCAGCCACCTTGACTTGACGGTACATCTTAATGATGTCAGCTGCCAAACAAATAGGGTACCTCCTCCACCTTATCAGTAAGTGTCTTAATTCTGGCTGTAGGGTTGGCCCTATCATAGGAACATCATTTAGGGAATTACCATTTTGATCTTTACAAGATGCATCGAATACGACTCGAACCTTGGTCGTGTCTTTGTCATCCCTAATGACAGCGTGATGTGGAAGAAAGAAAGATTTGTTTCCGTTTTGTTCCTTCTCTGGAAACGATCTCCATATGATTTAAGTTTTCGTATTCTTTGACTACCTTAGCATATTCCTTTTTCAAAGATTCATTTTTATTGAATCTAGATTCTAATGATCTAAGCCTTTTCTCTGCGATCAATTTAGAATTTTTAAACTCGACATTTTGTTGTTTAAATGGAAGCCGCACTATATAACGGCCCTGCGAGTCTCTGCACGTTGTTTGTGCATACAATCTTTCACACTCTTCTTCTTCCTGCGATAATATTTTTGATTGACTCTTGGGATCAGCTTCCGTTTCCCAAAATACCTTGAGGTAATCATCCGTCAAAGCATGCATTACAACGACGTGGTTGCCTTGGATCTGTTGTGTAGTACCTGAAATTATCCAACCCAGAGAAGTACTTTGCGCTACTAATGACCCTTTTGATCCCCTTTTGATTTGACCTTGTATGACTTGTCCGTATACCTCTGCACCCAACAAAACATCAATTTTTGTTAGGAGTGTGATATTGTGGATCAGCTAAGCATATGCCACTTTTATTTATCCACTCTAATTCAACAACCTTTTTACTAGGAAGAAAAGAGGTAATAGACTTGAGAATGTAAGCTTGAAACAGTTATCACTGTGGTGGAATCAAACCTAGGATGAACCTTCAAATTTACCATATATTTAACTGCAATGTTGTCGTTACCTTCCAATCCAGATATACGCCCCTGTACAGGCATCTTCTTAAGACCCAAGTACTGAGCAACCGCTTCCGTGACAAAAGAGGCTTGGGAGCCTTGATCAAGCAGCGCTCGGATTAAATGACGCTCTCCGTTGGATGATTCTGCCTTAACCAGAGCTGTGGCTAACAGAATCTGACTTTGAACTGTCAACTGATTTGATGAATGGCACGTGATAACAGGGTCATTTTCTACTGAGCTGGATGACGCAACTATCTTTTTAGTGGATGAACCCTCAACATCCTCACCAGACAGAGAAACAAAAACCTTACTAGACCCTTGAGCACTAGTAGAACTACTAGACACATCACCAGACCTACCTGAACCTTCATCGTGAGACATTTTAGGATGAAGCATCGAATGATGTTTGCGTTTACAAATCCTACAGCTTAAAGTACTTTGGCATACCTTGGCTGCATGATGACCAAAAACAATTGAAACACAAACGGTTCTTCTCAATAAAACTTCTACGGTTATCTACGTCTTCCTTGGCGAACCTTTTAAAGTTACCAATTTTGTGGTTGTCAGAACAGAATTCACATTTAAGTTGAGTTGTGTGAAAAACCTTAGGTTTATTAACATTTTGTGACTGAATGTTTTGAGCCTTGTGTGACACTGATGACTTAGGTTCCAGAAATTCTAAAGCGCGATAACGTTTCGTTAAAAAGTCTTTAAATTGAGTGAACTTCGGAAGTTCGTCTAATTCACTGTTGTTGCTAATATAGATTTCCCACTCTTTTCTGGAATCTATGTCAAGTTTAAGGGTTAACAAGTGTATTATAAGTATATCCCAGGAGTTCACATCGACTCCTATGTTTGTTAACGCACTCAAAACAGTCAGTGGTGGTGTCAATCAATCCCTTTAACATTTGCGCAGACTCACCGACAATATTTTTTTGACTTAATAATTTTTTGAGAATAGAATGACACAAGAATTTCTTATTGTTATATCTCGAATTTAATAATGTCCAACATCTCGTATAATTTGAATCCGCAATTGGAATCTGCCTAAGAAGTTGTTCCGGTTCACCAGACAAATAACCCTTTAAATAGTGCATTTTCTGTACATTGTCTAACTGAGAATTACTATGCACTAACGATACAAACAAATCTCGGAACGTCGTCCATTCTGAATACTGCCCTGTAAAGGTAGGTATTATAATTCGAGGCAGTTGAATGTTTGTACTCTGTGTCTGTGAACTATTAGAATCCAAAACATTTGAAACTAACTTTGCTGGTTTTTCAAAGGTGTCCAGCACTTGTTTTAAAACTGTTTTATATTCTACATACAACTCTTCAACTAATTCATACATATCATCTTTAAAATAAGCTAATTCTCTATCAGTAGATGCTCTTACAATCTTATCATGTGTATCATTAAACTTAGACCAAAGTTCATTAAGAGAATCTAATCGGATTTGTACATATTGCTGTGTTATTCTCTCTTTAGGACACTTTTTATAATTTATTAAAGCCTTTTTCATACGGTCATAAGAATCGACCTGCAAGTTAACTAAATCTTCCATTTTGAATCAAACTATTATTTAACGTCAATACAAATTTACACTGAATTTATTTTTTATTTTACTATATAAGAAATACAAGTTACAGAAAAATCCTAAAAAAAATTACAAGTGTTTTCACAGTTGTTGTTTCAAAAAAAAAATCGGACATAGGTTCCCCGTCTTTGCCAAATTTCCTTAAAATCTAACTAAGTTAATTGTAAACAAACTACTAAATTATTCTAAGTCCAAGTAACGTCCAAAATTTTACTAAGTTTAAATATTCAAAGAAATAAAGTTCAAATTTGCACCATTTTATTGTAAACACTTCACTTGATTTAATATTTTCAAAGTTAATTGTTGCATGTAAATAAGGTTCAAATCACTCACAATTAATCCTGGTATCACCTCAATGGACTGTAGTTGATGACGTACAAAGCGCGTTGCGCTCCGCACTCCCCTCTGCTCCGCTCGTAGTTGTTCCGCTTTGCTTCCTGACAGGCACCGTCACTCCCGGCACCGTCTGCAGTAGATAGTTGCCTCCTTGCAACCACCGCTGCTGAACTTGGCTAGTTTGCGCAAGCAATCCACTTGCCCAGCCAAAACCTCTTCAAAAAACTGAACAACTTGCCTAAACCAACCGACCGATCCGCATCCGGCTCGAAGGACCAACACTATGTATAACCCAATACATAGGTATGACGAGGTAATTCGAGGTAGGTATGTAATTGAAATAAAATTCAATATACAATACTGGCAAACCAAATTTATTAAGAGCCGTAAGAGCCCGAGGGTTATAAAACAAAAAAATAATTCTACTGCGCGAAGCAACAGACAGCCAGCGCCATCTATGATCGCGCTTAGTAACTAAAATAATTAAACAATTATCATCATCAGTATCATTACAGCTCCACAGAAGTTTACAGTTGAAAGCACCGATTTAATGTTGCCATTAAACATATTTTAATGACAAGTTCTACTACAAATTCATTACTAATTCTATCCCGCAGTATAGCTCTCCATAGCTCGCAGAGTAACCTTAAGTTTTTCGTACTATTTCTTGTATTTTTCGTAAACTCAGTGAATGGTAATATTCACAGTGTGCACAGGCATTAGTTGCACAGTTTTGTTTTTATATTTTGACGAACTGTTAATCGTTGCAGGTTGCAGCCTACTAAAGTCCACTGCTGAACATAGATTTCCCCCACAGTTTGCCCCCATAGGGTGGATATTTGCCATAGTTCCCACGCTTGGCAAGCGGATGGGCAACCACAGTTTTTTTTTAAATTTTAGTCGTTTTTAGAAAAACGCTGCAGCTTAATTTGTTTCCCTCTGTCGCCTCTTTCGATACTCACAGGATAATAAAGGGTAGTGGATATTCTTACAGCGCCACTACACGGTTTAAAGAACACTTAGTCGATATTGAAGAACGAAGTTCGCAAATTGTATTTACACATTAAAACAAAGTTATAAGAACCCTTCAGAGCATTAAGCAGATCATCCCAATAGATCCCTTTCACCGAATATAATTACGGCAAGAGACCCAATTTCATTAACAGCTCATGAATCAATTAAAACTTAAACTACTATACTCAAACTACACTACTTAAACCTGTTGGTCTTTAGCAAACAAGTACGTTCTATTCCAACTTTTGAAAGTTTTGTTATAGACTTAAAGTTAAGTAATGGCGGCGAAAGAGAATCTACCATTATAATATAATCCAGTGTGAGTCAACAGAAGGAAACTGAAATAAGAGTTGGGCAGGTTGCCAACTTATGGCAATTATCTCCATATGAGAGTAAGTAATTAAATGTTTTAATTAATTTTCACCTGCTATTTTCTTCCTTCTTTTCTTTTCATTCGTTCTTAAGTTATACGTTTCCTTGTATGAACCAGTTCTTCAGCCAACACTGGATATACCATAACCTCCTCACTTAGCTCCTAAAAGCTGCCGTTTTTTCATATACAAATAATAAGGTTTTGAAGTTAAAAAGTATTTACTTCTAAAAAACTTTCTTTACACAGTTGTTATTAATGGTAGTAGTTTCTCCGGATCGTTAGTATCTATGGGTGTTCCACGGGGCTCAATTCTTGGCCGCTCGCTGTACTTAGTTTAAAAATTAATAAAGTAACTTACTTGGTAGGGAATAACCATGATTATATAATTTTATTTGCTGATGATACTTCGTTGATCTTTGAACGTAAAAAGCAAATATTAAAAAATGACGAAGTGAATTATTCTGCATCAAAGTAGTACACTAATTATAATTTAACAACAATAATAATTTGCTCTTAAACGATAATTAAAAAAAATGTATTAAATTTACCACTTTATTTACTTGATTTTAAATGGGGAGGAGCTGAGATTTGTTGAATCCACTGTTTTTCTTAGCAGTTGACGCGAAGCTTTAATGTGACCTTCAGATATCTAAACTATCTAACAAACTTAGTTCTGCAGCATATGCCGTAAAATATTAGAGGCCTTACAATGTTGAAACAGCTAAATTAGTGATTTCATGAGAGGTTTGAGATTTACGGAACCAGAAAAGGCCGTGATAGCTTTCAACCATCGTGTGAAAAGCAAGTCCTCAGATTTTCCTTACGTTTTTAAAAATGGTTTGAACGAATGAAAAAGTGCTTAAAATGTAATGCAGAATACTTAAGTAAGCAGTAATTATATTGGTTTACATGTAAATTGTTTTATTTATAGAAGACGCAAAACGTTCGTTATACCAGAAATATAACTCAAGGGTAGTTCCAACTAAAATTGAAGATCAAATTCGACACCTGAAGGTAAAAAAAAATTATTGATGTAATTTACAACGTTACAATTTAGATGACATTCTAGTTAACAATAAGCTTAACAAGTTCAAACGTGACCACTAGAATGTGATTAAAATTAATGAGTCATGAATCATAAATGTATCTAATGCATGCATGCTGTCAGCTGGTTCCAAAAGGTTCATCATCATCATCATTACAGCCCTTCACAAGTCCACTGCTGAACATAGGCCTCCCCCAAAGAATGCCACAAAGCACGGTCCTGAGCCACCTGCATCCATCGACTTCCTGCATATCTTACCAGGTCGTCACTCCAAAAGGTTGTTGTCTGCGAAATAATAATATGATATAATAAGAATATAAATTATTATTTATAGTAAGTTAATTCTCTAATTTCATAAAAATCGGCAACACTCAACTCCGTTATCTTTGGTAAAACAATCATGTTAGAGATCTCTCTAACATGATTGTTTTAATATAAATGATATAATAAGAATATAAATTATTATTTATAGTAAGTTAATTCTCTAATTTCATAAAATTCAGCAACACTCAACTCCGTTATCTTTGGTAAAACAATCATGTTAGAGATATCTCTAACATGATTGTAATCTAACAGTAATAATAATGTCCTCCAGACCGAATTTTGGTCACGGTGGCCAGTCTAAGCGGAGACTAGCCATCTGCGCAGGACAGGATTATAGTACCTAAGAGTATGCGTAAGCACAGGTGCTTTCCTTATTTTCTCATTCTCATAGTCCGATAGGACTGTAAACCGACACAACCGGAGAGAGATCAGGTGCAGGGCCAACGTCTTTATATGCTTTCCGATGCACGGGAGTGAGACACCGCCAACTACCTGACCCCAGGCAGCTAATGAGAATTTCTTGACGAATAAACTCAATAACTGATTTTTTGGTCCGGCACGAGAATCGAACCCGGGACCTCATGATCAGCAGCCGCGTTCACAACCTCTAGAGTCACAAGACAGTGAGATAAATAAAAACAGCGTAAAACAATTTACGATCAAGATCATACGAAAAGTGCTTTGGACGCATAAAAAATAAGTTGATGTGTAAGTTTTGAAATGTATAAATGGTAGAGCCATGCTTTAGCTATATTATGGGTGTAGCAGGAATGGGTCGACTGGATTTGGGAAGGAAAATGCGTGAGTGAGAGAACAGGAGACCTTTATGAATGGAAACGAGGCATTCCATCTTAGTCCTCAGGGGTGACAACGCATCTGCATTTTAATTCTTAATCGAGGATAGATATAGATTGTAGATGTCTATAGGGGACAGCATCTACTCACCATTAGGTGAGTTATGTGCATGTTTGTCTTCCATATTCTTATATCGTTCATATATTAAAAAATGGCCGGCAAAAGTTCAATGTTAGACATAAGTCTCTTCTGTGGAATAAATTAAAAATGATAGAAAAAATATATTTTAAGGTAATGCACAATCAATACATAAAAAGGTCATTTATTACCCTAAGTATATACATTTTTTATAGAATAAGGGTGACACACGAAATGACACATTTCAACTTTTACTACTAATACAAAATGCCTCCTTACCAGTAAAAAGGGTCTCCGGTTCTCTACACCCACCATACAAAATATAGCAGCATTATTCTGCTGTTTCACTGTGGTATTCTGTGAGAATTTGATTTTATTCCGATCGAGCCAACTCTACGCGACTTGACCACGTAAAACATTGAAATAATAAATTTATACCAGCGTACGTACCGAAATTTAGGTTGTCCCCAAATAGATAGTGAAACGACCTGGATGGGTACACCAGGATTTACTTGCCTACTCGCTACAATAGATTCGTTAATCTAGATCGTAATACAGGTCATTACCTGTAATTTTATGGATTTACGACCTTAACACTTACAGGAAGTCAATGGATGCAGGTGGCTTAGGATCGTTTATTGCAGAATTCTTTACGGGAGGTTTTATTTATTTTGTTTAGCTGTGATATTGTGGCTGTGGCTGTAATAGCGATAATGATAATGATAAAGTATCTGATCTCCCAAGCCTGGTGGATTGAGACAAATATATGGGAAAGCTCTTATTCTATAGTAGAATGTTATGGGGTGATACAGACAAAGAATAAGATACATTTATAAGTTTTTAATATGAAAAGAAGTCCTTATTCGTCCTTATCAGATAGATTTTTTAATTTCAAACATTAAAGAAATATTATATTTTTACTAGGTAGTGGTACTCTATTTCTGCGTAGAAGTCCATCGAGGCAGGTACTACCCACTTACCAGTTTTTGCCGCTAAATCGCTGTGCTTGCACTGATGTGTTTTGTTCTGATGTACCCTTCAAACCTCTATACCTAGAGAGCCACTATTATAGGCTAGGTATTCCATCTTAGTCCTCAGAGATGACTACGCATTTGTAGACTACTTTGTTTGAAGTTGGCCGCAGGTGGCCATGGGCTGCAGTAGCAGCTTACCATCAGGTAGACTGGGAGTTAATTTGTCAATTCAGTTTTCTAAAAAAATAATATAAGCAAACATAATTTTTCTTTATTATTACAAGCATATTTAAATTTATATTACGAAGTTTGCACAATGCAAGGAATAACATTTGAAAACTACATAAACGGTTAAACGGACACCAGCTGCTCTATATACCAACATGGGCCCGACGCAAATTTCATTTCCTTCCATTCCTATCTATGTTATCGACATGCTATTTTCACTTCCTTATTTCTTATTGGGTGACTGGACTTTGATTTTCAAATATTATGTTCCTAAATGTCGATGAATAGGTTTTTCCTAAAATAAAAGTACGCTTAATAATTTCTGCTTTATTATTCAGCATAGCCGTATGTTAGTATCAGTTGGAGTGAGTGCTCGTTTGTTGCACCCAAACAAGTATAAAAGAGATGATTACAGATCGTTGCAGTTTATTTCTTTATTTTCAATTTTTATTGACTTTTTGTTTGACATTTAAGTACTTTTTGCTTAGGAGTCCGTCTGAGTAGGATAAAACGGAACAATATTTTTTTATTTAATAAGCTCTACGAGAATACTTATTGACATCTATTTAAGCTTTTACCACTGATTCAGAAAATACTTCTAACCTCGATGGAACAAGAAATAAATGCAGCGGTACTTTTTTAAATCAATTTACAATATAAAACTTTATACACATAAATATGAAACATTTCGATACAGCGTGGTAGCAATCATTTCATTTCCAAGGGTTATTAGCAATTATGTAATACTCTTTAGTAGTACAATTACCCTTATTAAACAGTTTTTGCAATATTATTTTAGAGTATTTGATGGACAGGTGCTGAATATTTTCTGGGACTTTTAAAAGCGTAGTTTTTTTTTATATAAGAGGGGGCAAATGAGAATCCTCACCTAGAAGTGACCACCGCCGGTTATGAACAACTATTCATAACCGGCGGTAAAACTCCAAGGGAAATACAGATGCATTCCGGCTTTGAAAAAAGAGTCAGCTATTATCTTGAAGGTCCCTTATTCATATCGGTCTTGAAAAATTGCTGATGGTAGCCGATTTCACAAGAAAATTGTGCGTGGGTGACAACTATATACATATAATATGGATGGTATCACGCGTTTAGCTGCGTTGTGCGATAGTGAAATTTAGCGGGTCGAATTAGTCTGTACAATTTATCTATGCACTACCCGAGGTAGATACGGTAGAATATGCAAAGAGACGCAACATCTCTTCACAGCGCCAGTGAGTCAAGCCAATCAGAAATAACTCGATCGTCGACAATTCAAGCCGCTCTACGCTGGGTGCGGTCAAATGGAAGGAGCTGCCACTAGGGTGCTCCGGCCCAGAGATCAGTACAGTATTCCGTATGAGGCCGGACCAGGATCAGGCTCACGGAAGCTGTCTTCTATGACTTTGGGACAACACATGAGGGTACCGAAAGAGACGTGTAAAAAACCAATTCCGGAGCACTCGATATCAGCACAATTGGGGAGATTCCATCCTATAAATACACACATATGTTCACTTGTTTAAAATTTGGTGTAGTGAATTATTTATACATTTTTTTTTATAGGATAAGAGTGACAAACGAGCACACAGTCCACCTGATGGTAAGTGGTTGCTGCGGCCCATAGACATCTACATCTATCCTCGTTTGCAGAGAGCAAAAGCAGCCACGTGGCTCTACCACTGTTTGCAGTAGCCACTTACAAAATAAAAATACTAAATAATATAAGTATAGTTGGGAATATCACGGCCATTCAGTATAGAGGGGTGGCATGTGCTGGAGATAAGTAACCAGGTTCACAGCGAATGATGTTCGGGGAATTATAAAATCAATCTCACGTGGAAAGTCTCCTGGCCATGACAACCTAAGCATTTAGCGTCTAAAGCATGCTCGGGTCCACCTGCCCAGAGTTCTTGCCATGTTATATACATTTTTATAGGACATGTGTACTTACCAGCAGAGATGATGAGGACTGTGGTGGTACCAACTGTTAAGAGTAAAACTAGTGACCTAAGCGACACGAGTGACTACCGGAAAATCTCTCTAGCCACAGTGGTTGCTAAGGATCTTGACGTTTGCTTCATACACAGCTTGACCGGTAAGTAAACACTCATGACAATCAATTTGGTTTTAAACCGGGACTGTCTACTGAGTCAGCTATCTTGTGTTCAAAGCATACTGTCAAGTATTACTCCGAAAGGAGCACACCTATTTAAGCCTGTTTCTTTGACCTCTCGAAGGCGTTCGACCTGCTTAGTTATGACATGTTATGGTAAAAATTAAAGAACAAATCAATGCCTCTCTGACTGATAGAAATCTTCAAGTACTGGTATTTTAACCAGGTCAACCTCGTTCGATGGTCAGATACTCTGTCGGAGCCGTACAGTTTGGAGTCCGGGATGAGGCATGGGGGGCTAACCTCGTCAAAGCTCTTCAACCTGTACGTGAGCGCACTGATAGAGACGCTCAGCAGCACCCGTGTCGGCTATCATATTGACGGTATTTGTGTCAGTAATATTAGTTGTCTTTCCGTTAGTCTATCCAGGTTACTGGGAATCTGCGAGCGTTACGCGCTGGTTCACGGGTTGCTCTATAACGCAAAGAAGAGTGAATGCTTGGTCCCTTGGGCCAGGGGGTGGGGCTCCGCGGAGACTGTTCCACCTATTAGAATGAACGGTGGCGAGTTAAAAAGAGTCGAACAGTTTAAATATCTCGGGCATATAGTGACCACTGATCTGAGGGACGGCGCGGACATCGATAGGGAGCGGAGCGCGTTGTCTGTGAGGGCCAATATGATCGCCCGCAGGTTTGCTCATAGGCTCGCGTGCCGTCAAAATAACTCTTTCCAGAGCACTTTGTACGCCCCTGTACACGGCTAGCCTGTGAGTGTCATATACCCAAAAGCAGTATTACGCACTCTGTGTGCAATATAATAATGCGTTCGGGGTGCTGTTGGGGCTGCCTGGGCACTGCAGCGCGTCGGGGATGTTCGGCGACGCCCGTGTCGACTGTTTCTTCACAACGATGCGAAAGCGGTGCACATCTCTGGGGCGCAGGCT